>JAAAKG020018598.1:0-20452 GCA_010014905.2 Druon quercuslanigerum
GACCACCAGAAGGGAAAACGGGCTCTTAACTCGACGCTTTTCCAGTCGCTTGACGCGAGAGTCTAAAGTCAGATGTGCATCTCTAATGAAGAAAAATTAAAGTTTATTACGTAGCATTGTTTTAAATCTGTGTTTTCTTGTGTTTTCCTAATCACTTGCGCGATTATCATTATGTTCGATTCTGGTCCGAAACAATAGGTTAGGAATGACTGCCGAAAGGTACCATTGTGTCGAATAGCTATCAAAGCTACCGAAATGCACTTCGAACATATTAAGTACGATTAACTTAGGACGGATTTTTTCAGAGGGTAGGTGAAATTCTAGAGATTTCTCACAAGGGTAAGCAAACTCTATCGAAGTAGGGATAAAGTTTGTTGTATGTCATTACACGTAAATGAAAACCCGTGAAAATTGAAACATCGGGTCTACGTGACCTCCACTTGAAATTCCTGAAAAGGCAATTTTAGTAAAGGCCCTTCGTGACTAGATGACAATTTCGCGGATTCTTCAAACAACGAGTTTGCTCAGACGAATGAGCCATCAAGCCTCCCGAATGGATTTTAAATTTCCCCGACGCCAGCGCCTCTTTCCTTTCCTCCAACGCGCGCTCTCTTACCTCTTCCTTCATACTCTCTCTCTCCCTCTCTTTCCTCTCTCTCTTTTAAGCGCATGGCGTACATAGGCGGGATCTCAACCGGTCGTTGAGACGATATTCCAAGTAAAGAAAGTTAAGTAAGATCATTGTCTTATTATATTGAAGAAAATCTCCCTCTAGTTCTTATTAAAATAAATAAAGTAGAGCAATAAAATTGGAATTAAGAACAAAGAAAATAACTACACAAATTATTTAAGTTAGGAAATAAAAGGGGTCGTTCGAGGAACAGAGAATTTTTTAAATATACGGTCAAAAATTAAGTAATCATTAAAGTAAAGTACAATAGCCCATACGAACATTTCTCTTTCGCCTAGCTTCACGGTTCATTCGGGAAAGTGTAGCGGGGCTAGTTTCAGAATTACTCTTCAAATTTTATAATTTTTAAATAATGATTTGTATTTTAATTTTAATGCCAAGTTTTTATAATAATTCTATTTAGGCTAAACTAGCGCAGGATCGACGCGTGGAGACTGAGGAAAACATGCCAGGCTGAAGACTACCACGCTTGGTCATCAAGAGTCAAGAGCGACTTTCAGAGTTTAGTTCATTCGAGAATTTTTAAGGGAGGCAGGTACCACTCTGACCTTCCTCGCTGTATCAAACCACCATTGAATAAAACACCAAAAGTTAACTTCATACGTTCGTGATTTTTTTCTGGAGTTCTTTCTTCTTTATCCTGACACCATCAGCTGTCCGCTTTTACCTTTTCTCCTTAGTTTCACTCGTCATCTGAGTGCCTTCAAATATCATTAAATTCATCGTAATTAGTTCATCGAATTCTAAAGAAGGATCAAGTAAGTTCTCAGTGTCAAGTTTGTGACATTAGTGTGGTCGTTTTTCGATTCCGGGTCTAGTACTTCCACACAGCAAAAGTCCTTGATGACAGGGCGTTTGCTAAGTACGGGCCGTAATCCGCGCACCCGTCGCCGCCGGCTATAACGCAAGAGGATATACCCCGCCGCCCCACCAGCTGCCGAATCGTCGAATGGGGCCTCCGTCAACCGTCGTTTTCAGGAGGTCGCGTTGACTCGGGGAGCTGCTGCCTCACGTATTATCGCTCTTCCTCGGTCAGGGTCTGTTTAGGGAGCCGCCATCGCCACCAAGGGTTAGTTTCGGCCAAAAGGGCCACTGTCTCTTTGTCACATCCAGTTGTGTCGGCAAGGGGAGCAACCACTTGACGTCTCCGTTCCACGGTCGTGTCGGCCCATAGGGCCGCTGTCGCTCAGCGGAAAGCCGCTTAACAAAAACTGCTCGTAGTCGCCCATCATCGCTTCTGACGAGAAGCGGAGCAGGACAGAAGTACCATCACCGTGGTACAGTTTCGGAGGAGGGTTGAGGAATCCAACCGAGCACTCGAAGCCGTAAGACCCGCTCATCAGGAATATCGCCTGGAAACCGCCGGCCTTTTCATAGTCGTGGCTTGGAAACTGCTTGAAAAATTCGTCGGGGTAGGGCCGATACGAGTGTCCCACGCCGCTGTCAACCGGGACATCCCGCTCTCTCTCTCCATCTACCCGAATTGTATAGGGACGGGCAGCAAGCCTATCCTCTGGCATGTCTTTCCCGTTGCTACAGATCAGCTGGGCCATCAAGGGTTAAAGCACCTATTATCATTCCATGCAGCCTCTCGCCTCCACGTTCGTGGAATCTGCGATCGCCGTCTTCATCGCCGCCGCTCTCACCGGCAGACTTCTCGGTGTATGGGTTCCAGCGTCTTCAGGGTCACGCCGCGCTGTATGAGCCCTCAAGAACAGGGGAGGTTCGGACATTTTGTTTCTCGCCGATGATCGGACACGGGAATTGTGTTTCTCTCCACTCTTGTCTTCGCCACCTCGAACAATCCCGCAGGTCCTTCGGAGGAATTTGGGAATTTATTGAAAGCTCAACTTCTTTTTGATGAGACTATAGATATTTCTAAATTGCAGTCAGTGATGTCATTAGTCGAGGGGGTACGTTTATACCCCGCCCTTCAATACGCTATGAAAGGGGTACGGTACCGCTAATTTTCTTTTAACCGGTTCCGACTTTTTAGTTCCCTTACCGGTGAAAAAATCCCCTTTAAATACAGTTTCTTTTAAATGATTCTTTGTACACATATTTTCCGCTATTACGGAAATCGCAATATTTGCTTTTAAAATTTGAAACATTAAAGTTGTAGAAAATATTTTTCTGAAATAAAATGCTATTAGTTTGTAAAATGGAACGATTTTTAAAAAATTGGTATAACGTGACATAATGAAAAAACTGATTGCAAAGGACATTGTTAAAATAACTTTTTTTAAATTTTAATATCTTAACATTAAAATGTTTTTTTATTTGAAATAGAATTTTGGTAATATTATTTTATTCTTCAAAACATGAAAAAAGAAGAATTACGACAATTGTAATCATTTTATATAGTGCTTATTATTCACTGTTTCAGGCTTCGAGAAATCTGTTTGCACAAGCAAATTTCTCAATTTCCTGTAGGCTTTCTGCAAGCATAAAGCTAAATCAAAAATGTAAAAAATCCAGGAAATCAGAAAAAATCTAATGTATTTTTCATCTTTATTGTTAAATGTTTAATTTTCTCGAAAAATGCTTAATCATCGGTAAAAACCGCATACTAAATTCTTTCGAAATTGTAGTACACAACATTTTTTTATTGATATTAAAAGAGTTTTAAATTCCTAATTTTTAAAATTATTTATTACTATCCAATGCCTCTTATAATAAATTCTTTTGAATATTTAACAAATAGAATCAAAAAAGCACTTATTTTCTCTAAAATAAATAAATTGTTAACAAACAAAAAAATACAGTTTTAAGCAGATAGAAAAATAGTTACCCAGAAAATAGTAAAATTTACAAAAAAATAAATGAATTGGTAACTAAAACGATACATTTTAACTAGAAAATAAAACATTTTACGAAAGCAGGTGATTCCTAACCAAATGGTGGTATTATTAAACAAAAAAATAAATTCAGTAACGCAAAATACAAAATTTATAAAATTACATAAACTTCCCATAACATATTTTTATTTTTAAACGACATAAAAATGATTATCTTTAGAGTTGAGCTACTTTATTAAAAAAATTGAACTTTTCCATATTCATTTCATAATTTTTTTTAGTCAATCTTTGATGCTTTTGTAAAAAATGCTTTGACTTTTCCGCTGTTACATATTTAAAAAAATACGAATAAATTATATTAGATAATTAGATAAAAGAAATACGATTTGTAAAAAAATTCTTGAATTCGAAACTATTTGTAATATTTTCTACCAAATAAGTGAAATTTCAAGAAGATTCTCGAGTAAAAATATAAGTTGTTAAATAAATATAGAATACCTAAATTTTTAAATTAAAATAGTAGTTTTTAATCGAGGGAAATAAGCTAATTTTCTAAAAAACCACTAAATGTTCCCTAAAAATTAATTTTTCTACGAAATATTTTAATTCTTAATTAGAAAGTTGCATTTTAAATTAAAAAAAAAAATTCTACAAAGAGACATAAATTTTCGAAACCAAAAAGAAAACAAACAAGAAGTTTTTAATAAAAAGGAAAAATTATTAACTGATTATTAACTGCTGAATAACAGGGTAAATTTTAAAAAGGTAAACTTTTAAACAATGAGAAAAGTTCAACAAAGCCATTGAAAATAAGATAAATTTTCAAACCAAAAAAGGAAAAAGATTTTCATAAAAATATTGAATTTTATTTTCCGAAAAATAATTTTTTAACCAAAAAATAAGTCTGGAACTATTTAAATTATTATTTATGAAATGGCCGAATTTTCACGAAAAAAATTAAATTTTCAACTAAGCTCTTACATTTACAATAAAGAGAATTGATGTTGAACCGAATACGACGAGTTTTTTTTTAATTCATAAATTTTCAACGAAACTGTTGAATTTTGAAATAAAAAATATAAATTTTGAACTAGGCATCGAATATTTATATGTTTAGTAAAAAAATTAAATTATAGCAAACTAAAATTTTTTTTTAACAAAAAAGCGAATGTTTTTATAAAAAGAGATAAATTTTCAAATCAGAAAGAAAATATTTATGTCAAAAAGCTGTTGAATTTTCAAGGGAAAACATAAATTTTCAACAAAGGTTAATTTTAACAAAATATATAAAACCTCAAATACATGACTCATTTTCTGCAAAATGGATGAATATTTAACAAATTAAATTAGTTTAAAAGTAAGCAGTAACATTTCTAAAAAACAAAAGTTTATTTTATATCAGAACAAATAATTTTTTAATAAAACACATACATTTTTATCCAAATACTTTAATTTCAAACTAAATTAAAGAAATTGTCACTGAAATATGAAATAAATTAATTTTCAGTAAAAAAAATTAAATTCCAAGCAAAAACCATGAATTTTCAAACAAAAAAAGTTAGAATTTCAAGAAAAAGAGACGATTTTTAACAAAATATTTAAATCTTCAACGATTTTATTATGGATGAATTTTCAAAAAAATAAATAAATTTTCAAATAAGTAGCATATTTCAAAATGTACCAATTTTATTTTAATACTTTAGTGTTAAAATATTTAGTGTTAAAATTTTTATTTTCATATCAGTTTCTAGAAACTTTTTATAATTAAAATTACAGACCTAACTAAATTAAAATATTTTCACCGAGCGAGAAGGACGTTTAAACAAGGATTAAATTTTTTTTACGTTTAAATTAAAATAATAATATAGATAATCATTTCGCTAATAAAAAGATCATTTTTAAAAATAAAATTACTTTTAGGATAAAAAAAATATTTCACAGTCTCTTAATTGTTAAAATGCATTTTTATATATCACAGGTTTAAAATGTCATCTTTTCTAGAAAATTCATCTTTTTTGTTTAAAAATCCACATTTTTTGGTTAAAAATAAATTTTTTTTTTCTCTCAATCAATATTTTTTTAAGTCATATTTTTATGTTGAAAATTTAACTTTTTACTGAAAATTCCTATAATCTGCTCTATAATTAAACTATTGTGATTAAAAGTTTTCTCCTGGGTTGAAAATGTAAATGTTAAAAAATATTTTTTTTTCCTTTTTCAGTTTATAATTTTAATAATTCGTTCTAAATTTCACTATTTCGTTGAAAATTCATCAACTTTTTTAAATCTCTTTTTTCTTCATCAAATTTTAAATTGCTTGATTGAAATTTTAACTTTTTGGATTGAAAATTGAACCATTTTAATGGTATGTTTTTTACTTTTGGCTTTAAGAATTACTTTAATTGTAACAAAGAGTTTTTCTCAAAAATAAACTGCCTGATCAGAAATTTTAATAATTTGGTAGAAAATTAAGTTTTTTGGTAAAAATTAAGTTACTCTTCAAAAAATTCCTTTCTTTCCTTATTTTCTTTTAAGAAACATAACTGCTTAGATTAAAATTTATCTTTCAGTCAAAATTCATGTTCTGGACTAGAATTCAATAATTTGAATAAAATATTTTTTCCTTTTTGGTTTTCAGATCCCAAACTTGATTGTTTTTTATTTAATTCGTTGCCCTGGTTGAAAATTTAAATACTTTGCCTAAATATTTTTTTCTGTTTTGTTAAAAATTTATTAACTAGTTATAATTTTTATTATTTTGTTTAAAATAATGAATTGGAAATTAAACTATTTGTGTTGAAAATCCAACAATTTTAATTAAATATTTTTTACAATTTGGAATTGAAAAATAGTTCTATTGGTAAATATGTCATTTTCTTTATGTTCAAAATGCAAATTTCTAATTAAAAATTAAAATGTTGCTTTGAAAATAGTCTTTCATTTTTTTTAAATTCAATGATTTTATTAAGGTATTTTTTCTTTTATGATTTGAGTATTTAGATTTTTGTAGAAATGTTATTTTTTGGTTTAATATCAAACTGTCTAAATAAAATTAAAAAAATTCTTGGGTAAAAATGAAATTCTTTGCAGAAAATTTAGAGGTTTTTTTTAAAGATAACTTGTATTTTTAGCTGAAAAATGTTTTTCGGTAAAATTCAATCATTTTATTAAGAAATAAACTTTTTTGCAGCCACCTCATCCCTTGACTTAAAAATTTAATATTCTTGCTGAAATTTTATTTATTGCTACAAAAAAGGCTAATTTGATTTCTTTCACTAATTAAATATATACTGCTTTACATTAAATTTTAATTATTCATAAAAAAGGTTGTCTTAATTGTTTTAATTTAGAAATTTTTACATTGAACAAAAAATAACATTGTGAAAAAATATATAAATTTGGAAACCAAATAGGAAAAAATTACAAAAAAAAATTTATTAAATTTGATTGTGAAAAAGATTAATTTTGAATAATAAATACGCTTTTCAACATAATTTATGAATTGAAAACAATTTGCATTATTTTCTAACAAACGGGTGTATTTTCAACAAGATTCTCGACTAAAAGTATAAACTCTTATTAAAAAATTCTAATTATTAAAAAAAATTAATTTCCTAATAAAACAGTTTAATTTTTAGTTAGAAAGCTGCATTTTGGATAAAAAAATTAAGACATCCATTTTTATTACAAAAATGAAACAACTAAGAAGGTTTTAATAATAAATCAAAATTCTTGGAATTATTTCTTTTCTTCTGAAAAATAAAAAGTTTAGGCAACGTGCGGATCTCAAAGGAGTTTGAGATTTTCGAAAAAAGCAAATAAAGTTTGCACATTTCATCACGATAAAAGTACAATTCACGCTAATTTTAAATGTGTCAGCTGCATTCCACCATCTAAATGTAGGTATCAATATTTGTAAATACCAAGGCAATGACTAGTCGGAACAGATCCGAAAAATCATCAGTTGCCTTTGATTAAATTTTAGAAAATTTTTATTCTAGAAAAATCGACTTTTTTGCTTAAAAAAATTAATTTTGCGGTATAAATTTATTATTTTCGTTGAGAATTCTACTTATCCAAATTAAAAATTCATATTTTGTTAGCAGGAAATTTAATTTTAGTAAAATTTAGATTTTTATGCTTCGTTTATCAGTAAAATGAAGATTTTTCTGGTAACAATGCCCCTCAACTTTCTGGTACTTCTCGATTGTATTGGTGAGTAGAATTAAATACTTAGGGACATGTTATAATTAGAAAATTATCAATTTTATTTAAAATAAATACATTTTTAAACTAAAAAGACAAATTTTAATAACACTAATTCAATTTTTATAAAAAAATATTTAATTTTTTTTTTCTAAGCCAAAATATGAATTTTTGAAAAAAGTAAATTTTATATTCAGTAAAAAAAATATTTTTAACGAAACAGTGAAATATTCAACCCAAAAAATGAATTTTTAACCAATGAAAAAAACAAATTTGCAACAAAATAACTGATTTTCGACTAAAGATGATCAACTTTCACCAGTATATCAAACGAAATTTCATTTTACGGAATTATAAATGTTTTCAACAAAAAAATAATTTAACTAAATAGTTAAATTTTTAAACAAACATACGGTTTTCCTACAGTAAAGATTATATTTCTAGAAAAAAAATTGACCAAAAATTGCCATGTTAAGCCTTTACTTAAGTAAACTAATTTTTAATTTAAAAATCTAATTTTTAACAGAAGAAATAAAATATTATTTATTTTATTTAATTTTAACACAGCGTAAATGAATTTTCTAGCGAATAAATGAATTTTAAACCACAAAATGTCCTTTTTACCAAAAAATACAAGTTTGGAACAAAATAGACGAGTGTTCAATTAAAAACGATGAAATCGCTTTAACAAAAAGAATAGCTCAATATTCATTAAAAGAAATAAGGTTTTTAGCAAATCAAATCATTTTTCATTGAAATTATTTAATTTTCATCAATACAAATCGTACTTAAAAGTTTAAATAACGTTTAAAACATTTTGAAAACTAATTCAGTTAAATTCTTAGTGAAAAAAATTCATTTTTAATACAAAAAATTATTTTTAATTAAAACCACAATTTTGTAAACAAAAAGAATAATTTTCTAGCAAAAATAAGTAACTGTTAACAAAATACATACATTTTCAACTGAATAGTTGAATTTTCGACTGAAGAAGATAGTGAATTATTCACTACGAAATAAAAAGTTTCAACAAAATACATAATTTTTGAAACAATATCAGATTTTTAACTAAAGAAGTTTGATATTTAAACAAACATGATGTCATTAAATTTTTAGTTTAGAAATTAATTTTAAACAAATAAATAATTTTCCAGACAAGTCAATGAATTTTAAAACCAAACAATTTAATTTAATTTCAATGAAATATATAGTCTTCATGCAAGCGAGAGAAGTCCCACGGACCCTCAAAAACTGTTTGGTACTACGCTCAGGGATCATTGCGAACTCACTGTCCCTTTAAAATTTTGTAGTTTAGGACCCCCAGAACAATAATATTTTCATATAAATGTCGAGAATAGGATACTTTTCGATTGGTGTTGCTTCGTATTTTGCTTTTCATGCAGCTGAGAAGAGTTACAGCCACCACACCGAACTGTTTGGCACCACGCTTAGGGTTCATGCTGAACACTTTGTCCCTTTAATATTTTGTAGTTTGGGACCCACTGAACAATAATATTCTTCTCTAAAGGTCGAAAAAAGGATACTTTTCCGTCGGTGTTGCATCGTATTTCGCTGTTGATGTAGGTGAGAAGAGTTATATCGACCCTCGAGAATTGTTTGGCACAACGCTCAGGAATCATTCCAAATTTTTCGTCATTTCAACATTTTGTAGTTTGAGACCCCCAGAACAATAATATTCTTGTGTAAATGTCGAGAAAACGATACATTCCCATCGGTGTTGCATCGTATGTCGCTTTTCATGCAGCTGACAAGAGTTAAAGCGACCACAGACGACTGTTTGGCACCTTGCTCGGGGATCATGCTGAACTCTGTTTCCCTTTGCTATTTTGTAGTTTTGGATCCCCGCAATAATAATATCAATGTCTTATTTTTAAGAAAAAGAAACTTTTTCCGTTGATTTTTGCACCAAACTTAACGTTGCATGCACACTAGAGGAGTTCCACGCACCCTCTAGAACTGTCTGGCACCACGCTCAGGGATCATGCTGAACTCTCTATCCCTTTGATATTTTGTAGTTTCGGACCCACTGAACAATAATATTTTTATCTAAAGGTCGAGAAGAGGACACTTTTCCGTCAATGTTGCATCGTATTTCGGTTTTGATGCAGGTGAGAAGAGTTACATCGAACCTCGAGTATTATTTGGCACTGCGCTCAGGGATCATTCCGAACTCTCTGCACCTTTAATATTTTGTAGTTTAAGACCCCTAGAACAATAATATTCGTGTCTAAATGTCGACAAAACGATACATTTATATCGGTGTTGCATCGTATGTCGCTTTTCATGAAGCTGAGAAGAGTTACAGAGACCGCAGACTACTGTTTGGCACCACGCTTAGGTATCATGCTGAACTATCTGTTGCATTTGATATTTTGTAGTTTAGGATTCCCCTAATAATAATATTTATGTCTTAATATCGAGAAAAGGAAACTTTTTTCCTTGATTTCGTAAAAAACCTAGCGTTTCATGCACACTAGGGGAGTTCCATGGACCCTCTAGAACTGTTTGGCACCACGCTCAGGGATCTATGCGAGCTCTCTGTGCCTTTAATATTTTGTAGTTTGGGACCCCTCTAACAATAATATTCTTGTCTAAGGGTAAAAAAAAAGATAGTTTTCCATCGGTGTTGTTCATGCAGATGAAAAGAGTTACAGCGAACACAAAGGACTGTTTTACATAACGCTCAGGAATTATACCAAACCCAAATTCTTTGCAGAAACTGACGGTAGAAACTTATTAGACAAGAATATTATTGTTTGGCGGGTTTCACACTACAAAATATTCAAAGGAAAAAAAGTTCAGAATGATCCCTGAGCGTGGTGCCAAACAGTCCTCTGCGGTCTCTGTAACTCTTCTTATCTGCATGAAAAGCGACATACGATGCAACACCGATCGAAAAATATCCTTTTGTCGACTTAGGAACATAGAAATTATTGTTAGGGGTGTCATAAACTACCAAATTTTAAAAGGACAGAGAATTTTTTATGATCCCTGAGTGTAGTGCCAAACAGTATTAGAAGATTCGTATAACTCTTCTCGCGTCCATGACAAGAGACATTACGTCCCTCCTATCTCGAAACCTGGCGTTTTTTGGACCGAGTATCTCAGGACTTTATTTTAATGAGGAAATCAAAAACTACATTATACTCTAATTTCAGCTAATTTGACCAGGACCATATTTTCCATAGATTTGTGCTTGTCCTTTTCATTTATAATATAATTTTTTTTCAATTGAACAAAATTGTAAATTTTTAAGAAATAAAAGGATTTTTTAAACAAAATTATTATTTTGTTTTCAAAGTATGCAATATGTCAAAAAAATTTTTTTTTAAATTTGCGCCGAAAAAATATCTACAATTTTTTTATTAATAACTGTTTTATAGCACAGGTAGATTTTGTTTGATGCGTCAAAAACAATAGAGATAAAAAATTTAGTTTTCCTGTGCTGCATTTGTCACGCCTCATATAAGGTGCACTTACCTTGCTATAAAATAATTATATTTAAACTTACGCTACTTCCTTTTTTTATTCTAAATTTGGTTTAAAATAGAAAACAGGGATTGAGAAAAAAGAAAAAACGTAAAGGTTGCGATAATCGAATTAATGTTAAGAAAAATTGTTAAGATATAAAAATTGCAATTTATTAATATCAAGTTACACATGTGATCTTCTAGTTTTGTTTATGATTTTTGTTTAAATAAATACACGCAGCATGGAACTGCCAGGAATTCTAAAAAGACCTCGTCTTGGTGTCCACCCTTTAAAGAAAAGGAAAAGACTTTAATGACCAGTTTTAAATTCACGTTTGAGGAAGAAATATTAAATAGAAATATGATATTGTGGAAACTAACTAACGATTTTGATTTGTTGTCGCATGGAATTAAAGGGCTTTTTGTAGAATTTGAGAATCTTTTGGTCTGGGACTCTATTAATAGAATTGGTCGATTTCTCTTCCTTCACTATGCTTAGACGATACTATAGGAGAGTGGTGACCTTCCTTAGGAGGGCTTTCTTGGCTTGTTAAGGGGGCTCACAGAGTTAGAACTCGCTGAATTTAGATTTAGTTGATTCACTTTTAACTATTTCACTGATTCTAAATATTTCAAAAGTTCCAGAGAGTTCTTGGGCAGCGCTTCGATGGTAGCAATAAACTTGTCGTAACCCTTCAGAACCTGGTTTATACTCAAAAATCTGAGCGGGGGAGGAGAAATAGTCCCTTGGTGGACCATTTTCTGACATTGATTTATGGCAGGATGACACAGATTCTGAGATATTGCGTAGGTGGGAGGCCACGTATCAGTCTTTGCAATGCATTTTCTTTAGGGGTAGTCGAAAACCACATATCATTATGAGGTTTATGGCTTTTTCACCAATTGGGCCATAGTAGATGGGCCTCGCGGTATGACAATGATAATTGGTAAGAATTGTTAATAATTATTCATGGTGATAAATAATAAAAGATAATAAGGATCAATTTATAAATAACGCAGTCTTCTGATTTATAATATGTAAAGTGGTTTACACATCTATGGCCGGAATGGTAGGGTGTTTCGGATAACCCATCAGTAATCGATGTGTTGCTCAAAGAATACATTCAAAGAATACTTTTATGGTAAAGATAAATTATAGGTTCTAAGTATTTTATATAATTGATATTACTAACTGATTATTATTATAAATAAGTGAATATTTTTATTCCGTGAATTCCGTGCGTTCCTTGAATTCCATGAATTCTATGCCTGCCGCGAATTTTTGAAGCTTCATTAATTTCGTTATTTTCATGACTATTTGACTATTTGACATCGGTGAAACAAGTTTTTTCTTGGTGTTCAAATATTTCGCTTACCATTGATCATAGTTAGGATCGAGTCCAAATACCCTTTTAGGTCGAAAAAAAATTATTAAAAAGAAAAAAAAATTTTGATTTTTTGGTACTTTTATCCAAATTTGACGCCATCTTGGATTTCCCAATAGACCAAACTCAATCCTGACCACGCATTATTAAAGAACATATATAAAACTATAAAAAACATGGTTTTCGTTCAGAAACTTTTTTTCAGTAATAAGAATGAGGCCCTTATAGCATGTTTAACTTTATGATTTTCTTCATAGAAAATTAACAGACGTAGTTGCAGATATTATTTAATTCATGTATATCTGTTAGATATCATAATTTATCAAATGATGCAACTCTTCTCAACAAAATTTCAAGCTCCTAATATTGACGTATTTGTTATTTTGAAATTCTAAATTATTTACTTTTTTGATATAAGTAAATGAAAAGCTAGGCTGGGCAAAGTGCCATTCATTGTTTTTCTTTTAGGAGCAACAAATTTTAGTTTTGCTGCAAAAATTGATAAAAATCTCTTTATTTGTTCTTTACAGATGCAGCTTCTCAACCGCCACCTGACCAACCTCAACGACCTGGCTTGAACCTAGACTATAGACCTCCAAGACGTAGACCAGCAGGTATTCCTGAATGTGAACCTCCAAGTTGTGATTTTAAAGTCATAATTCTAAAACAAATTTTAGAGAGTTCATCATCATACATTTAGCTTTTTCTCAAATATGAAATATTTTATTAAAGGGTCCAGAATTCGTACAGTGAGGCAGAAAATGTTTTTTTTTCTTTTTAATTTCAATTTTTTTTCGTTTGTTTCCTTAAATATGAAATATCGTTTCTTTTCCATCTATTTACTAATTTAAGCGTGAAAAATTCGCAACATGCGTGGTGCTACGAAAAGCGTTCACTGCGCATGTACATATTTTGAGTGACTGTCGTCTTAATTCTATAAGCACATCTGTTAGATTACCATAACTTATCATATTATTCAACTGCTAGGCAAAATGCGTTTTTTTCGTGTTGCAGCAATAAATTTGAGGTTTGCTCAAAAAATTGATAAAAATCTCTGTAATTGTTCTTGCAGGTGCAGCTCCTCAGATATCACTTGCCAATGTTCAACTAGATGACCTTCATACTGACCCTGACTTTCATGGAGCATCATTTATACGTGGTGCTGAACGCGTACACGAAAAAGGTATTGTTAAAGTTATAATTCTAGAATAAATTTTAAAGCATCTAACATGAAACTTCTAGTTTTTCCTAATAATAGACTGTTTCAATTTGTTTTTCTTCATGGTTGGAAGTTTTAAAAAAAATTTAATTTTGCCTTATGTTTTTGGCTGAAAATATGGGACACGCAAAAAAACATAGAAACTAATGTTTCGGAACTAATATTTTTTGTAAACAATTAAAAAACTTTATTTTATAAACAATTTGTATGCGGCTATCGACAGCTTCGTTGCAACCGCAATTATAAACCGTTTTTAGATTTTTTTTGTTTGTAGTATTCAGGACTAAATTTTTCAGAAAATGGTGCGAGTAGATTTTTTATTTTTTGTTTATTTAATTTTTATTTTAATGCCAATAGAGAAAAAAAACTTTGCATAACATTGTATTAACAAATACTCCACAATAGAGGTCGTTTTTCTTTAAATGCACATGTTGGGCGATTTTAAAAGAAAATAAATCATTTTTTCTTCTGCACTTGCCGAAAATATATTTTCAATGATGGCTTCTCAAAAAAATTGCAACCTATCAATATTTACTTATTTAATAAAAAAAATTATATAAAAAAAATTCACATTTGGGGCGATTTTAATTAACAATAAATCATTTTTTCTTCTGACATTATGAAAATTATCTTTCCAATAATGTTTTCTAAACAAAATTTTGCAACCTATCAATCTTTTTTATTTTATTAACAAATTCATATTTTAGCGTTTTCAGGCGAAAAGAAATAGCTTTTTTTTTGACCTTGCTAAAATTACATTGCCAATCATGTCTTCTGAAAAAACATTGCCACCCGTCAATATTTTTTTACTTTATAAACAAATTATATAAACAAATGCACATTTTCAGCGCGCTTCGCGAAATGAAACCATTTTTTCTTCTGAGCTTGCTGAATTTATATTGCCAATCGTGTTTTCTAAAGAAAAATTGCAAACTGGCAGTATTTGTTTATTTTCAAAACAAATTTTTTAAATAAATTCACTAATTTGGGCGGTTTTAGGCCAAAAGAAACTATTTTTTCTTCTATTCTTGCTAAAACTATATGCCCAATGACGTTTATATATATTTGTAAATTATATAAATAAATGTACATTTCCGGCATTTTTTATAAATTTTTCGGCTATTTTATGAACAAGTTATATCAAAAATGAATATTTTTGGTGTTTTTACGCGAAAATAAATATTTTTTTCTTGTATTTATGACAAATTATTATTAATAATTATTTAAAAATTATTTTTTTAAGTTTATTGATAAATCCATGTTATATTAGTTTATTTTTAAGTTCATATAAATATTACGACAAATCCCATTTTTTTTGAATCTGCTTAGGAGCTTTATACTTTCGAAAGGAATTAAGAAATATTTGTTGATTTTTTGAAAATATTTCTTAGTTTTTGAATACCTGTAATCTATTTTAAACTTCTTAAGGTGCTGGAAACATTTTTTAATCACTCGAATTTTTCTCAAAATTTTCAAATATTAATAATATTAGATGTTAATTTTGTTTGTCTACTGATCTAAATCAATATTGTTAAAATATTGATAAATCTTAAGATTGTGAAAAAAATGTCTCCATCTCCGCTGGGATCCGAACCCAGAACCTTCAGATTTCCGGTCTGATGCTATTACCAATTGAGCTACGGAAAGAGGAGAAAATTTTCTTCTCATAATCTTATCAATATTCCCAGAAATTTTATGAAACATTTTTTATTCTCTTGAAAACTTTCAAAATCTTTTAAAGTTTAAAATTAATTCTAAACCTTTTCGATTGCGCTAACCATTTTTTGGATTTACTCAATTTTGTATTTCTTTTTATTTTATAATCTTACCAAATTAAAACATTTTGCTTCAAAATCTTCCAAACTCTCTTTTGAGACTTTAGGAAATCGTTTGATATGCTTAAAAACCTTTTTTAATTTTTATTTTAATATTTATTTTGAAATATAAAAAAATATTAAAAATTTGCACACGAATATAAGGACAATTATTTTTTCAATCTTGTCAGACCTTCTAAACCTTCTAATCTCTTAAGATTATTAAAATCTTTTACTCCTATTAGTCTCCTAGTAGTACTCCTAGTAGTCCCTAGTCGTTCAATGGTTTTAAAAGTTCATAATTAGTGAAATATATTAAATAAAAAAACAGAAAGCAAATTTTAAAGGGAATTCATTATAATTAATAAAATTTTTTGACAATGTATGTACTTGAAAACTTCTTAAACAACAATTTTGAAACAATTTTGCAAAATAAAAAAAAAAGTGAATAAAGCCTCCAGAAAATAATTTTAAATTGAACACAGAATATTGTTTGATTTTCTGAAAGCCTTCAAATTAACCATTTTCTTAAATCTTTTTAAAATATCTGAACGTTGTAAATGTCTTTCAAAGTTTTTCGAATTTTTCTTAAAAATTTTTAAAAACAAAAAAACTTGCCTTCAAGACTTTCAGAATAATTCAGAATTTTTTTGGAAATCCTTTGAAATCTTTTAGAACATTGTCCTAAGGTTAATTTTCCACAATAAAAAAGTATTAAAGATTTTTCTGGGCATTTAAAAAAAAATCATTTTCTTAATATCTTTCTTAATTTGAATTCAGATTTCTGTTTCAAAATCTTCAACAATCTAGATAAAAAATGTAATTTTTTACACGTTTAAAATTAACTTTCAATTGTTTAAATAGTTGAAAATATTTATTAAGAATGATACAATTTTTTTGTAGTTTTGTAGTTTAGATTCAATGTTCTTTTAGAATCCCTTTCTCAAAATAAAAAAATCACTGGGAATTTAACCATGAATCTTCATACAATTTTGTTTTTCTTATTTTTTTTTCTGAAACTTCAAAAATGCATGTTTCGTTTTAAATTTTGTTGAATCTTCTCAAGATTTTAATTATTTTCAGCTCTTTTTCAGCCCACTAAAATGTTTAGAAATGAAAAAAATTTTTTTATAATCTTTCAGATTCTTTTTTGACATATTTTAAAATCTTTAAAAATTAAATTTAACCCTTTATAATAAAATCTACCTACTTCTGAATTTTCCCAAAATCATATTGCCCGTGTGGTAGCAAAATTAAAAAAATTTTAAATATAAAATTCAAAAATAGAAAATTATAGAATAATTTATATCTTTATTAAATTATTCTTTACAAGACCTTATTTATTTATTTTACATGAAAATGAACATTTATTTATCACTTTTTTCTATAGATCGAACAACGGAAAATATTTTATATATAGAATTTTTGTAAACTAATAGAAAATGTTTAGCTTTCATAAAATAATTCAAAATTATTTTTTTTCTATAATTATAAGTAGACTCACAATGTACTGCATTTTAGTAGCGCTAAGTTCAAAAATTATTTAATTTTTAAAATAATCAGCTACTGTATTTCTTTTGCAGCGGTGGTACCAACCAACGCTATATTGCACGATGCGGCTGGTAATATAATTGGATATTGCCATGGATATCATTTTTACGAAAATCCACCTGGCGCAGCAACACGTAATTTTAAAATTATAATACAATCTGAAAAAATGTTATGGAATTTTATATAGAACGTGACTAGAGGGGTCAAAGGACACCTTGAAAACAATATTTTTGTTTAATGCTTTATAACAACACCTTATGCCTCTGAATTTGTTTAAACAGAAAAAAAATTGACACGCCTCTCACCAGGCGGCAGTGCCTGGTGGTAGCCTTGCTGTTTGCGACTCCGCTGCTCTGGGGTTCAAATCTTTTGGCTAGAATCTCTTTTTAAATAATTAACAATTCCATACAATTTTTTAATTAAATTCATTATCATTTATACTCGTTGATAAATTAATTTTTTCTCGTGGTATTTGAATGAGTTTTTCAACCTTTTCGATCAAATATTTAAAGTAAGAGTCGCAAGCAGAAAATGCTACCACCAGGCTACCGGCGCTTGGTCAAAGGAGTGTTAACGATCAAATTTTGAACCTGAGGCCTTAGCAATTAGCAATTGAATAGGAATCGAAAAATAATTCTTGAATTTTAACCCCTCACCCTTAAATGATAACTAAAAAGTTGACCAAAAGTTTCTTTTAGGAAGATGATGGTAAAAATATTTTAAATTTAGAAAAGACCGCGACTTTTTGCTATTTTTCTAAGAAAAATTACAATATGCTTATGGGGTTAAAATTTGAAAAGTAATTTTTTATTCGAATTATGTGGCTCATTTTAAACACAAATTAAAAAACAAGGTGAAAACAAGGTGGGTTAATATTGACGTTTTTGTTTAAGTGATTACGATTAAGAATTTGTTTCTTAATTTTAGAAAATTTTAGGAGTAAAAGCATCAAAATTCTTATAATAATCAAATAAATTTGGCTGCACATATTTTTAGAAGAAATGCTTTCTTTCTGTAGAATTCCATAGCATTGGATTCAATTTAGATATTCTGTTTTTTTCTTTTGGATCATAATCACTTTTACCGTCCTGCTTCGAAATCCGTCAGAAAATATGAAAAAGATATAAGTGCATTTTCAGAAAAATTTTATTTACATCAAATCGATTGTTTGGATTTTCTCGAGAAATAACAACAACAAATAAATATAAAAGTTTCAAAATCTAGAATCGACCTTTAAAAAAATCCGCATTTACTTTTTTATATCTTGCATCGTTCACAAGCGAAATTTAAAAATTATATTTCCAACAGAAGATAAACAATTTTTGTTGCTGTGACCATTTTTTTCTACCTCAAAATATAATTTTTAAATTTTTTAAATTATTTATCATTGAGACAGTATTAGAATTTTCAGAAATTTTGCACCACACTTTTTCAACAGATTTCCACGTTTTAAGTCCTCCTGAATCTGAAAATCGAATTTTTACGGTGACGTTTGTCTGTCGGTCCGCCCCATTTTGGATTAAAATTCAAAAATTAAGATCATTTAAAAAATGTTGGGGACCATTTCGTTCAGATTAATAAATTTTATATACGGCTATTTGTAGTATTTAGAAAGCCAAAAAATAGATCCTGCTGACTTTTTCCGATAAAAAGAAACTTATCAGATTTTATGAGATTATAAAAATCAATCAAAATTTTATGCCAAACAAAGCACAATATGAAAAGAATCAAGAGACTTTTTGGGTTTTGTTCAAAAAAAGATACTTCAAATGTTAATATCAAAAAGAAATAATGCAAAAAAAAAATTCCATTTTGTGGTCAAACTATGCAAGATACGAAAAAAGATAAAGAAACAAAAATTATTAAGCTAAAAAAGTTCTAAAAATCTGTTATTATTATCTTTTTGATAGGATGCGTCTTTTTTGTTTTATTTGTGAAAAATGACATTGAAAATAAAAAAATAACTTTTTTTTGAGAAAGCGAAACATACATACACGTTTAGAACCAAACGACGAGAATTCTAAAAAAATTTTGTCAACGATTTTCCAAAATTATCTTTATTGAAAGTATTATGGAGAAAATCTAAATTTCCAACATTACACAAAAAAACTTTAGATTCGTAAAAAATCTAAAACAAGCCTTGTAGTTTTTTTATTTATTTATGCGCGCTCAAACTTTTCTAGACGTGCAAGCCTTCCTGCTACTTTTTTTACATTTGAAATTATTTTTGAGGAAAGTTGAAAGGAAAATTCGAATGTCTAATCTGGATCCAAAACTATAAGATTTTAAAAACAAAGTATGTTATCACATGCATATGCTTTTTTACCTGTGGGTTATTCATTAATAGTTTGCTTTTCCTATGCACTTATTAATGACTATGTTTTACTTTTTAAAACAGGTGGAAATATCGTCGAACCAAGATATGGCAATTATGCGACTGTGGATGGAAATACAAGACTTGCAACATTCAACGAGTGGTGGCGCCCAACAGAACATACGCCGAGAATATATATTTATTACATTTCTAGTCAAATAGGTAACTCAGAAACTAAAATACAATCTAATATACATGTTGAAATATCTGGACATTTCTGATCAATTTATAAATTACTAAAAAATTTCACAAATTTAAGGTATCTCGAAGTTTGTGGAAGAAATCTAACAATTTCATTAAATTTCTGGTAACTTTATAAATTACCACAAAAAATTTTGAGCCTGGCCGGATAGGCATACATAATTTGCCTTTGTACGTATTGGTTGATATGTTTGGTCATTTATTGTAATTTTACAGGTAAATATGGTGATTTATCGTAAATATTCCAAAATTTAAATTTAAACAAAATTCAATTATAAAATATTTGTGAATTTCCTGAAATTTATAGGAATTTTTGGTCATTTATGGTCCCTTGACAAAAATTGCCCAAAATGCAATTAAAAAATGTTGATATATATATTCTGGAATTTATAGAAATTTCTGGTCATTTATAGTAATTTGACGGGTAAAATTGATAATTTACCATTCATTAACCAAAATTCAATTTTAAATGTTTTTGTAAATTTGCGGATATTTATGAAAATTTTTGGTCATTAATGGTAATTTTACGGGTTCATATGGCAATTTACCATAAATTACCAAAAATAAAATTATAAGCATTTTTATTATTTGCCGGAAATTTATGAAATTTTTAGTTATTTATGGTAATATTACACGTAATTTATGGTCACCTACCATAAATTGCCCAAAGTTCCTACTAAAATGTTTATAAAGTGTAGGAAATTTATGAAAATGTTTAGTCA
>JAAAKG020018609.1:0-20451 GCA_010014905.2 Druon quercuslanigerum
CACGCTGTGTTTGAATGAATTGCTCCCATATCGGAGAGTGGTGGGGGCCGAAAAATCCCACGTTCTGGAGACACTGCTATCGAACCACCGCTCATGAAGCTGAAGTTTGCGACGTTGCCAATTTGGTTTATTATATTATTTAATTATATGTATATTTATTTAAATTATGGTATCTACTAAGTATACATAAATAATTACGAAGCTTGTCAGAAATATTCGAAATATTAAAAAAATATTACTTTCTGAAATAGCTTTCAATACTAGCTTTTTTCACAATGATAAACACTACACTCTCTCCGTAAACACATAAATCTTGGTAAGGTCGAAAATTTCTGTTTCTCGAGCAGCGCACAGTGGGCCAGGAACAAAAAAAAAGTTGGTCAAAACTCTAAATGTAATTGGATTTTCACCAAAATTGAGATTTAAGTATTATGAACGTCACTGATAATGAATTTGATACAAAAAATGCAAAGTTTAAAATGGCAAATAAAAAATGTCAAAAAATTGGATTTTTTTTAAGTTGATAATGAATGTCAATTCGATGTTTTTAACGATTCTAATAAAAACATTCTAAAAAAATTAAAAATTTAGAAAGATATTACATTGATTAAGAACATAAAAAGATAACTAAAATTAGTACTTTTTAATAGAAGCGCAAATTATACAGGCTTATTAAAATATGAAAAACTGCATTTCTTAATGAATGAAAACAAATGTATTTTTTCAATCTTACATATCAATAAAACGAAATAATAGAAATTTTATAATAGTAAGTTGTAGGTATAATCTAGAATATATTTTCTTCTAATTCTTCGAATTCATTAGAATCCCTTTCGCTGTCATTGAGAGATTCGTAATTTTTCTTATCCGTTGATTGAGTAGTAAAAATCGATCTTCATCCACATTGCGTTTTAAGAAGCAAAAGTTTGTTTTAGAATATTTTTCAATGCCCCATTGTTTTTTAGCGTACTTGGAAAAAGATTGAAGTTTTGTTTTTAATTTATCTTTTTTTACATTCTAACAGCTCTGCACAATTTTCTTCTAAAAAACATTTTACAAATTTTCCGTGACCTTTTTGCGCTAAAAATCAAAAAGATGGTCATTCGTTTTCAGATTTTTCACTTTTAAATATTTAAAGTGGAATTGGGAAAAATATTAATGTGGCACCAAGATTTATCCGTGTTTTCTTAAAGACAGTTTTCTCAAGACTGGCGAAAGTTCTGATTGTAGAAGCAAAAGTAAAGTGTTAAGCAAAGTTTTTTCGCTGTGTACAGGGAGGGCACGGTCCAGGAAAGATTCTTGGAAAAGATAGTTAACAAGAAAATCCATTTTCTTCTTAATATTTATATCTTCACTGACACTGTGGCTTATTGAAACCGAAGTATTGAATATAAGAAAACTTTCCTAAACATAAAAAAGGTAGTGTACTTTAAAAATTACAGTAACTTTGCAGCTATTACGTACCTGGCACAAGTAGCTTTACGCTACTGTCTTAACTTTCCGCTACTGTCTTAACTTTCGAGCTGCGTGGTATGTTATAGGCCTTCGAGAGGCACCTGTCTTAATGCAGATTAAAACTTACCTTTACCAGAAATTCTTACAAATCCGTGTATTTTTTGTTCTGATAACTTTTCAGAATGATTTTAAATAAATACAGAATTAGTATATAAAATATTTGAATGTTTTAAATAATTGTTAAAATTGATTAAAAAAACAATAAAAAATATTATTTTACTTCAGAATACTGTGATTTATGTATATTTTTTAAATCAACGTTCTAAACTATTTCCCGGCATTTCCCGGCTATAATTTTTATGCGAAGTTTTTCTCAGATATCTTCATAATGCTTCCACGATCTTACTTTTTTGGCAATTATGGGAAAAATTACTTATTTATTATAGAAGTTTAAGATTTAATCTCATTTTTGCCATTAAGCTTAGTTAAAGTACATTATGAATGTTTATAAATTTTTTGTTTCGAACTTCATATTAAGTAAGGCCCTATAATGTGCGGCAAATATAAGTCAAATTTCTTTAGAATTTTGTTATTATTTTTCACACAGTATCACTTAAAGTCAGTAATAGATAATCAATAGAAATCGATTTTCGCAGTTGCGTAACTTGCAAGGGCTCAAAATATTTCTTAAAATTTCTTAAAATATTGAAGTTCAAAAATCGACTATTGATCAGCTTTTAGTGGCTTCTGTCCCACTGTGGTGCGTTCCGATAGGTGAACGGTACGTAACTAAACCAGCTCGCACCTCAGCAGCGCGATAGATCGCAAGTGATTGGTTGCCGCTCTGTGTGTGCGCACGGACGGCTCGTGCGTGAATCGTTTCTAGCATACTGCACACGTGTTTTCTTGTGCGAAAACCTTTATACGAAACTAATAACAGACTCAGATTTTCCTTTTGCGGGCTGACAGCCCTCGTTCTAGAGTAGTCATTAAATGTTAAAATCCTTTTTACTACTTCTACTAGTTACTGAAACCAGAAACTCAATATATGAGACACGTGGCTAATAATATTGTTATAGTACCGAACATTCTGGCCAAAGCAACCAGATTTTCTTGTGCTCACAGACTGAAAAATGTAAAAAAAAAGGTTAGGAATTTTGGCACATTTAAGAATAGTTGAGTTTAGACAATTATTTTTTATAGAAGAGGCAATTGGAAAAAATTTGAAAAAATGCATGAATATAGAGAAAAAATGTCTAAACATACTGCAGTTATGAACAACTGTGCTATCTTCAATTCTAATAAAGATTTAATGCGATTGTTTTTGATTTAGTGAAAATTCTGATAATGCCTTTCTTAGAAGCTTTCCCAGATATTGACGCCTTTTCAGAACGGCAGCAAAAAAAGGCACCCCCGCTAGTCACGAGAATAAAAGAGTCACATGTTTCCTGGAGATTATAAATAACTACAGAGCCTTTTCGTTGCGGTTTTAGATGGGGAATCGCTCTCATGTCTCCATTGCAACTAATATTTAATTTAATTTAATTCGACTGAAATTTGTTCATGAATGTTTTCTTTATCACCATGCATTTTTCAAATTGTTCCCATTGCCTCTTCTTTCTAAAATAATGATCTAAAGTTGACTCGTCTAAAAAGTACCCGAAATTCCTTACTTTTTTACATTTTTCAGTCTGCAAAGCACAGAGTTTTGTTTACATTAACGTCTTTAAGGTTATTTATATGGAACACTTCAAGTTTTCTAGTGACTGTTAACTTATTATACTAGTATTTTTTTATGCTAAATGTTTAAGCTTGAAACCCAAAAGCCTACAATTTTCTCGCCGATAGTAGTCAAGGTTTTAATTTATTATAAAGTATTTTAATAAATCCTATGAAATTTTCAAAGATTTAATTGACGTAAAGGGATTTTAAAAGCTCTTTAGGTATTTTAATAAATTTTACAGAATTTTAGAAAATATTAATCAATTTTTTACAATTTCAAGTGAGTTATAATATTCCGACGGATATCTGAGTATTTATTCGCAAGAAGTCAGATATTTCGCAGGGTGCTAAAGATTTGAAAAGATTTTTCAATATGTTATGCAGCTCATTTTTATTCATTTTAAATTCACCCTAAATTATTACGAATTTATCTCGAATTCTTTTACCACCCCTCTTGAATTTTTTAAATATACTTGAATTCTTGTAAATTGAATAAATTTACCCCGGACTACGTTTGTGTCGCAAATTTAAATTTGTTTATTTTTAATGTTATTTTTTACTAAAAAAAAGACGCGTCTTATCAAAAAATGATTCCTTATAAATTTGTTGCTCTTTTTTGGTTGAACAACTTTTATCAATTTCTTTTTCCGTAGCTTGTTTCGTTGTCCAAAAATTTTATTTTTTATTTCTAATGAGATTTCTACGAATAAAGCAAAAACTACGCGTCAAACTGATTAATAACGAATTGTTAGATCTTTTTTTGCGTGCATAATTTTGTTCTACTCATCTTGTTTCGTATGTTGCATGGTTTGACAGCAAAATGGAATGATTTATTTTTCATTATTTCTTGTGCTATCAAAATTTGAAACGTTAATTTTGCAAAAATATGCCAAAAATTTTTACAATAATCGTGCACGGCTTTCGAAAGGGAACGTTTTTCTTTTCTTTGAAAATGCTATAATTCCTATTATTTTCTTTTTATCGAAAAAAATCGTTTGGATAAATTGATCGAATTTCCAGGTACTTCGAACAGCCGTACATAGAATTTTGTAAATATTGAAAAGAGGCCTCAAAAATTTTTAAAATGCTCTAAATTTTTGCATTTTTATTTCAAATAGCTGTCTCACGACGAACTCGCCCTGTCTCTTTTCAATCACAAAAAGTGTGATAAAGCACTCCATGGTTCAGGGCGAACGGTTTAAGATTAAAGTTAAAAACGAGCTCAACTACGTATTTTTGCATCGCTTGAGAGACCGTGATTCACAAAGATAAGAAGAGAAATTCATAGCTGATTGGTTAGTCGATGTTTTAACGAGAAGTGGAACCTGCTATGCGAGTCGTTTTAGACAAATATAGTTTCACTTGCTTCCACAGTATTCATGATTTTATAATTAAAACTCTCGTGCGTGCCTTCGACGACTCAAAATGCGATTTTTCTTTGGTTATTGATGCATGAAAAAATGCTATTAATGTTTTCGTTTTGAAAAGTACCCTGCGTAACTCCTGTAAACTCGCGCCATGTTTTTGTAGCTGGTCTCCGCTTCGGGCAACTACGGCGCCCTCACCTACGAGTCGTTACAAAAACATTGTCGTCAGTTCACACTTGCTATTAGGATGAGAATGTAAGAAGTTTTTGGATCATTACACGTTTTTAAAACATATTTGGCCTCACTTAGGACGTTTTAAGAATTTTATAAAAAAAAATTATATTTACTTCATTCAAAAACCTTCTTTGAAGCTTCATGTTTTTGTATATTTATTTCATTTTACGCAAATGTAGCAAAATAGTTTAAAAAAGTTTAATTTAGAGACGCGATTTGGCGCGCGTGTGGCTACTAGCTGCTCATAAGGAGAAGAGTATTGATACCGTAGTAATCAAAATCTTCTTCAGTAAAAGCTCAAAATAGTGCGAAGACAATTTTCCGTAGCAGAGGTCTAGTATTATATGGGTGCTAGAAGGTAAATCAGTGAAGATTATGAGAGCGAGGTATATATGAGGGAGGATGGTTGGCAAAGGGATTTGAGTGAGAGTGACCGAAGGTGTCACGTAAGGATAAGGGACAGAGAGGAGTTAATGTTGTGATGATGGAGAGAGGAATAGAGAAGAGGGGTGTTACTTAAGAATAAAGCATTTAGTACGTTTTACATTTTGATAGGTGTTTGTAGTTCGATTTTTAAAAAATGTTGTCCCTGATAGTATATACCGCTTTTCTATTGTGTTTATTCTATAAAATTATATTGCCAATAGTACGTGTGACTATTTAAAAATATCTCATGATAAAACTAAAAAATAAGGGACATTTGTCGACTGCCAATGGTTCAAATATGACATACGGTTTTTGATCAGCAATCGGAAGGTCCAGTTTTTATGCGTTGACATAATCGTAACATGCGAATGGTTCGCGTGTCGAGGGTATAAGTAGAATGACATTACTACGAACTTACCCTTGCATTATAATTTTGTCCATATTGTGGGTTGAAAGCACAGTCGACTCTCGGTTAATACTAACATTTAGAGACACAAGATAACGTCCGACCGACCGGACGATCATGAAATAGGACTCACAATGGACGTTTCATCTTACCGCAATTACCGCCTCGACCATATAAAGTACCAATTCTAGTTATTGTACGTATTTCGTAATTGGTACTGACCGTTTTACGGCTTAGTGCTAATAAATTCAGCCTCCTGGTACTTTGGTACGCAACTTACTTCGAGCCAAACCTCGAGAAATAAAGCGGCTTCGGTCCAGCGATTTTATGAATATGCTTTCCAACTAACCACCCCTCGGGCTTGAATCGTCTTGGCGAAAGAGGGTTGAAAGCCGCTGCGTCCGTTATTATAGGTGGGTGATAATTTATCGACTGCAGGAGTGAAAACAAGGGAAACCATACTCCTGGCGCGTCTCCGATTCAAAATCTGCACAGCATCCGCGCTTCTACAGTCGCCCCATTGACTACCACTCAGGCAGACAAATTGTTACAAGCGTGCGATTGATGATAACCGAGCATCTGATGTCGCTCAATTAGTTAGAAGTATAAATGTGGGCAGAATGCATTTCAAATTTACCACGTGACCAATTACTGGAACGATGGGCTTATAACCAGTTTCATGTACAAAAATGTTATCCTCTTCTGAACACTGTAAAAATATTTCGAAATTTTCCCACTCATTGCTTAGGTAAAATTTCCAACTTTAAGTAAAAAAAATATTTTCCATAAAGGTTGGAAATGTTTCCAAATCAATTAAAAAATTAACTTTTTGAATGGATTTATTTCGATCAAGATGGGAAATTGTGCACACATGTTTAGGAATAAGAAGTATTTGCCTTTGGAAAATTTGTACATAACTTCAGGACAATTTTTAATTCTCGAAGTAATTGCAAACAATAGTAGAAATATTATATATATTAGAATATATTATATATATATATATAGAAATATATATTATATATTCTAATATATTCAATATATTAGAAATTAGAAATTATTCTCAAATATGGAAACATTTTTATTTTTCTAGGTATTATTCTTTGTTTACATGCATTGCAGACCATCCATGAATACTCAAAAACAGTTCAGTATTTTTTTTCGTCAACAACAGCGAAAATATTATGAATTATTTGGCCAAAATTATTAGAGATCTCACGAGCTTGCCTCTGAAATCTGGGAACTGTTAACTCAGATCGCGTTGCCACAAAGTCGACAATAGGCATGATGGCGCCTCTGCGTGCGTGCATATGTTGTTCTCGTTCGCCTGGAAAGTGCGTAAAAGTTTTATGGAACCTATTTGTTTGATTTCGACGCCTGCGCGTTTTTATGCTCTTTTAAATTTTTCTTTAAAATTTTTCTTTTAACTCTCGGTTTATGCTTATAAAATGACGAGTAAGCAGTCTTTTCGAGGATTCGAATTCTTAGAGTAGCGAATTTATAAATTATTTAAAGCGAATCCACAAATAATTATTTAAAGCGAATCTACAAATAATTTTTTTTTTAGATTCTAGTCTCAAATTTTCAGCAACTGTTCGTAGACAATTCGGACAATGCGTCAAAATTTTGAAAAAATGTTCCACGCATTTCTCATCAAAACAAGATTAAATAGATCATTTCTTTTCTCGTATCCAAGATCCAGCTACAAGTTCGTTACTTGTATACGAATACTTTTTTTCGTGATAAAAACATTTAATCGGTAGATTAACAAAATTTTAAAAGAGCGAAAACCATTCCATAAAATATATATGTACTGACTAAATAAAAGAAGCTCTTAGATGTTTACGTGGCATATTTTTGGAAAAATAAAAAAAGTTTTTTCAATGTATTTTAAAAGTTAACAAGCAATTGGAGATTGAAAGAGTAAAAAAAATATTCAATGGCAATTGATTCCCTGTCCTCGCATCCTCTATGTATTTCTGCTCGTCGTATACTCTTGTCGGCCGTAGGAAGGAAATTTCGCGGCAAATTCTAGCTACCACTGCCTCCTCCCTCTTGATAGCCTGACAAACTCGTGTTTTATCGCATTATTTATTGCACGAGCCAAGGGGAACCCCTCCTACCCGTTAAGCGACCGAGAATCACACACATATCCACCACATACTCTTCATCGTGTCGCTCTCTGTTATTGATGGATTCTTCCCTTATGAAATATCTGGAAGCCAGTACGAATTTATTACTAGCAGTTCAACCTGTTTTATCTGGTATTGTTGATGATAAACCAGCAGTGATACCCTGAAAGGTGATGCACTAAAAACACCACGAGGAGCCATTACGATCTGTACTCAATGACTCATAGTGCTTTCGAACTTAGATATACGAAATGCACTATGGTACATTTGTCAGCAAGGGTTGTTGAGAAATGAGTCTATAAGTCCAACATTTTCTCGCATATTGCTGGAAATCTTGTAAGGTAATATGCGCGATCCGTATTTTGGAATTTCCACTAAAAGGAGCGAGTACCCTTGATTGAATCATTTGAAAAATATCTTCCAATTTGAAAAACAAAATGTAATATAAATATTGAAATATTGTTTTTAATTTCAAGATTGGGTGAACAATGATAATTTAAAGAAATATAACTATTATATATTGTTATTACATAATGTAAACTTATTGAAATAAATATTTTACTACAATGAATGTAACGTATACGTAATCCCTTTCTTGATTGTGTCAATGACCTCAGGCTGTATATCGATCTTACTAATTCGTGGAAGGATCACGTACTGCAGATATGCAGAAAAATTTTACGAACCTTGCAGAAATTAAACAAAAATAAGAGTGGGTTGTCTACAATCTCTTGTATCACGTAGTAATACCTTTTTCGACTATGGTTGTATTGTGTATGAGGACATTGCTGACGATCTCAGCCTTAAACTAGAACATGCTCTTAATGCAAGTATAACCTTTATATACATTACACCACAAAGTGACATCACTCAGTATCAGCGGAGATCTGCTTTCCTGAGTGTGACTGAGTGGTGACAATTTTTTATATTTCTTTATGCTTTATTTAAAGGTGAAGCATCTCAATACGTTTGAAATTGTGTTCATACGGTATTTAAAAATAAATCTGCACAGTCCATTATTCGTGACATTGGAATGGATTAACGGTTACTATTAGAAATGTACCCTTCCCAATTCACTTTATACAAGAGTTAAAAAACTATTTAACAAAAAGTAAGGACCCAAACTTAGAAATCACCTAATTGTTGATGTCGCTTAACAAAGTTTATATGTTTAAAATTTCAAATAATGTTTAAAAGGCAACGAACTTCGATGTTGAAAAAAATGTATTTATCCTGTCTTAGACAACCCGGTATCTTAAGACGACCCGCTTTTTAAAATAAAAGAAGCTATGAAATTAAAAACTGGGTAATAATAAATTCTATTCGTAGAGTACACAGAGGGAAATTTAAAGAGATCAATTCATAGAAGTGCGTGATTTTAGAGCTACAATCTTTACGTGATTTTAGACTCTGTGATCTGAAAACATAGAATTTAAGACCTGAGAACAAAGGTGAGTGGCCTAATGACTGAAACTTCGAGACTAAACAACAACATGAAGGAGTAGCGATGTAAATTAATCTACCAAAATTTCTCTCCGTGTACTTATGAAATATATTATTTACATTTATGATACATTAGTTATGCAAAATATATTATAAAAAATAAAATAAGCGCCAAATAAGGTCTCACAGAAAAGAAGTGTAAAAAAAGTTCAAGGACTCAATCTTGTTAAAAAGTTGTAAAATTTCAAATATTTTTCATCTTAGATCAAGAATTTACTGATATTATTCGGAAAAGCAAAATTGACCTGTCCTTTTCGTAGCATGGTGTTTGGTTCTACTTAATTTTCATCTGCTTTGACTAAAAAAGGTTCAACTAACTAATCACCAATCGTCATTCTTAGAAGGTCGAGTTTCTCGGTATGTCCTCTCTCTCTATTCCATAGTCCACTTTCGACAGTCGTAGCCAGCAATCTAGCACTATATGTGGATAGTTACAACTACCTGGTAGGTAAAGCAGATTTCGCTTTAATCTACATTTTTCTAGCCCAACCGGGGATCATCTTAGGAACTGCATTCAAATTAATAAAACGCAAATACCAATTGCCAAGTTTATAAATTATCTATAGATAAAAAAGACTTACTTCTTCAAATCCTTAGAAGTTATTAAATCACAATTTCTAAAACAGAGAAAATTTCGTACTCCAACCCGAGCAAAAATATTTCGTCTTGAGTTCGACTTGGCTCGTTTTGAGTTCGGCTCCAAGAAGTCTATGTCTCGCAGGTGGCTAGGGGAAAGGCTTAATAGTCGAAAACATAAGTCTTGAGTTTATAGCTAAGGTTTACGACGGTGTTTGAAGACAAGTCGGGGTGAAATTCTTTTGAGTAGAGAAATTTTATTGTAAATTTGCAGACCAGTCGAGATGGAGTTGTTTTAAGATGAGAAGCTTACGTCTTGAGAAGTAAACAACATTTTTTCTAAAGGAAGTTATACCAATTTAGGGCTTAAATATTTCATGTAGCTAGGTTGGGGACAAGCTATTGACATCTGCTAAGGATTAAAATATTACAACGGATAGAACTGCTAATTTTGTAGTAAATGACTTGCTCCTTCAAAGTTTGGAACCTGCCAGTTTCAAGAGCTACAGGCATATACAATTTTCCGTAAAAGAATGAAAACTGGGATTTTCTACATGTGTCTAGTGAACTGTTCGTGATTGAAAAAAATAGATAACATTTTTACATTTGCCTTCCTAAGAAAATAATAATGCATTTAAACAAAATTATTAATGCATAAAAAATAAATAGGGGAAGAATTAACTTTGCCGTTTGAAAATAAAATTAATGGCACGGGTAAAGTATAAATTTTCTTAGACGATAGATCATTAAAAAACGCGTAAGTAAAATTGTTAATGATCATAGATACAAGAAGGTGATATTAGGACAGATTTTATTACTCAAATTAACGTATACTTTTTTCAAACATAAAAAAGTATTTTCATGGAACATAAGGAACATACTTTTACCATCACAAACCAATATTTATTCAAATATGTTGCGATGCCATTAAATCATATACTGAAGAAAATTCAAATATCGTTGATAACAATGTAGAGATTATTGCAGAGGAAACATGTTTGCACTCATTTGATGATTTAAGCATTTGCGAAAATACAGAACTATTGGATGTAACTGAACAGTTATTTGAAGTTTTGGAAAGTATACACGCGTCTCAAGAATCTTATGACGAAGAAAAAAGCAACAATCAATAGAAAATTATTAACATTAATTATCATATATTTGTTGAGCATTACCCTGAAAATGTATGTTATGTTATGATAAAAATCAATTGAGGACATTGGTTGTAAAAATCCTTATACAGAAATGTAAATGGAGCGTTTCCAATAAAACGCAATTAAATTACTATATATAATAATATACTGGAAATATACAAGGAATCTAAAGGAAGCTTTTAAGTAGCGTAACTTTACATATGATTCAGAGTGAATAAGGTATAAAGTAATCTTAATTTTTATAATTTTGAAATATATATAAATAACTCCTAATATTACTAACAATATTCATAATTTCTTTTATACTTTCTTTTGTGTATTTTTTTCGTACAAACGGAGAAAAAAAATTTCATGAAATCAAGTAAGCTGAATTACTTGGCAGATTTTAATTGGCATAAGTCAGTATTTTCTTTTTGCGAGGGACCGATTTTCTCGAATCAAGAAATTAATAGAATCAGAACAATTATTTAATTCAAGAATATATTTACTCGAAGCAAATAAATAGTGAATTAATTTGTTACGTTATACTTATTTGTGTGAAGCTTGATAGAATATTGATTTAAGAATAGGTATTATATTCTCATGATAAGTAACTAAAATTCTAACCAAATGGTTCTTGGTCCAAGTAAATTTATATACCTATTTCGACTACTATTTTAACATAATTGAAAGAATTTTCATATTCTTGAGCCAAGAAAATGAATGTATTCAGCGAGGACATAATTTCTCTGAGCATGATGCTTGAATATTTTCCTTCATATAATTATTAATTAAAATGTGCTTATGTTATCAACATAGAATCATACATGAGTTTCCTCAATATAAGAAGTGTATACTTGATACAATATACATTGCAAACATGCTAAGAAATTGAATATATTTGTTTAAATTAATTCACTTCTTACTGCATAAATATCTTATTATATTTTGATAAATTTTGATAAATGAATTTTAAAGCTCAATAATATTGAATAAATTCAAAACATTGGTGCGCATGATCACTTTTACATTCTCATCCTAACGTGAAGGTATTGGTTATATGTAAAATTTCACTTTGTCGGTTTTCATCAAATCTCCACGTTTTGAGTCATTCTGAGTCAGAAAAAATTATTTTTACGAAGGTGACTGTCTGTCTGTAGTCTGTATACTGCAGGCAAGATCACTTTCGAAAGATTGTTCAGATTGAATTCTGATTTTGCACACTTTTTTAGGGCCTAAAAAAAGAACAAGTTCGTTAACCAGCTATTTTATATGAAAATTCAAAAAGTGAGCACATTTTCCAAATATTTGAGACTATTTCTTTTAAGATTAAAAAATTCTATGCACGACTATTTATAATACTCAGAAACTTTCAATAAAATGAAAATTATGAGAGTTATAGCATTTTCAAAATCCAAAAAAAATAAACCAAAATGAACATTTTAAGTCAAATGTGCAAGATACAAAAAAAATTAAGCAACTAAAATTGCGCGCTCAGAAAAGATCTACAAATTTGTCATTAATCAATTTTCGATAGGATGCATAGTTTTTGTTTTTAGTCGTATAAAACAACATTAAAAAAAATTAAAATGTTGGACAAACGGCGCGAACTATGAAAAAACATAGACAAACGTTGCTCTTGTAGAAAATAGCGATAAGCCATTCAAATATGTCATTAAATTTTTCGAAAAGCGACGCAAGGTACGAATTACATTTAACAGACTAAAGTTGTCCTCCCCAAAGGACCTATACATTTCTTATTCATCATTTTTAGATAGGACGATTAGATTTTCTTTCAACCGTGTAAAAAATAGGGTTAAATTTTTTTTAATTGTGGAAAAACGGCACAGGAGACGAGCAAAATTCAAAGACAAAAGTTGCTTAACCAAAAAATATCTACAAGTATGTTATAAACTAAAATAATATTTTATTTACTAAAATTTTTCGCCTAAATTACATCTACAATTTATAGAAATAAATTAGATTTGTGGCAAAACGACACAAGTTGCAGTCAAATGTTTATTAATAATTTTTATTTTAATAGAACGCACATTTTTTAATGATAAAAATAAGATAGTAAAAATACTTTTATTTCAATACTAATGCATATCATGAATGGTTATAATATAAGTTTGTTGAAATGATATACATTTTTCAGGATGGCTATGAATAAAATTTAATGCAAATAAAGAAATAAAAATTCAATTAACCATTTTAAAGGAGATTTGCACTGATATAGTTGAACATATACTGACAGAGTTGAACATAATCTAAAAAAGTTCGCATTTTCGACGAAATTGAGTGCTAAGCACGAGGCACGTGATGAAAATGTGTTCGTTAAAGCCGAAGGAGCTTTAACTAAAGAGAATTCACAATCACCAAATGACAGTTGTCGATGCTTGGAGCTTTCATCGAGTGCAAAGCGTTAGACAAATTTATCGAGCGCGCTATGAGAATGTGCCCGCGCACCGGGCTGATTTGTATTATGCTAATGTAAATAGGAATTGTATACTTTAATAAACTAATACTGACTTCAGACTGACACAAAAATCAAGTTATTCATTAAAACTATAAAAAAGACTTCCAAGTTTGTTGCGTCGGTAAGTTGCTGGTGGTAAGAATTTAAATGTGGTAAATAGATGTAAAAAAAAGTGTTTATCATTTATAAATAATTAAGCAAATTTAAAAAGTTATTAGAGATTTTTATTTTTAGTTAATTCTTTAGATTAATTTAAAACTAATTTCACTCTTAAAATTATTAAAAGGTTATAAATGTACTGCGTCGATCATTTTTTTCGCTAATAGCTGAATTTAATAATCTACTTAAAATTAAAGCATTTCCTCGATTCAAACGGCCACCCTAAAATTATTTTTACGTAGTTTTCAATGTAACACAAAAGCATCCGAATTAAAAAATAATGACAAATATTCCTGCTACACACAGGAACTCTTTTTTTTAATATAGGAAAAATAACTTTCTTGGATTTGGCGAGATTAGCCAACCTTACTGTACCTTAAAAAAACCTATTGTATATTTGAAAGTTGGTCCAAGTTTACCATAGAGTTATCTTTATTTCGTAATGTAATGGCATGGAGAATAATAGAGCTTTTCTTTGCATAAGTGCCTGAACTGTGAGACAGGGCTTTTTTTATTGATTATTGATATTTACTGCTAACAGGTAGGAAGTAGACTGACTCCCTTCACAAGGGATGCGTTAAACAACCTTGTCACGCTACGACCCATGCCTAGATGAAAAACTGTTGAGAATAGCCTATGCTGTTGCAACAGAATAGCCGAAGCTGTATATGACGATATAGGATAGATATAGCACGAGCGATGCTTAATGATCCGGAGAAACATCAACATCCGGGTTTCTCTTAACCCTTAAAATCTGGCTGAAATGGGGAACTGGTAAATTTTCTACTGCTTCTATTCCATACTTTGTTGGCCTAATGCCTTCCTCGCTAATCTCATAGCCTAAAAACTCAATTTTTGTAAAAAGAAACTTGCATTTATCTAAACTTAACTCAAGCTTGTTTGCTACCAACAACTTAAACAGTTTCTTTAAAATTATCAAGTGATGATGAAGAGTTGCAGTTGCCACCATAATGTCGTCCATATACACTGTAATGTCACCAGAGTCTATTATTTCTCTTAATGCTGTGTTTACAAATCTTTGAAACGTACTCGGTGCAGCCTTTAAGCCAAAAGGCATACGTTCAAATTCGAACTGACCGAAGGGCGTTACAAATGAAGTGTACTTTTTTGACTCCTCTGCAATTTTCACATGATTAAACCCATCCTTAAGATCAAATAAACTAAAATATTTTTTGTTACTCATGATGTTAATCTGGTCATCGATATCAGATAAAGGGTCATTATCTCTAACGATGTGTTTATTGAGAGTTCGGAAATCAACGCACATTCTAGGTTCGCTATTCTTCTTCTTAGTAAGAACAATAGGCAAGGCATACACTGAATTACTCGCTCTTATGCGCTTTTGCTTCGCTAAATTATCTAATAATTCCTTTACTATGTTTTTCTCAGAAAAGGATAGGCGACGCGATGAGAAGTGAAAATGCTGATGTTCTTTTAGTGAAATTTTTAAGTCCACTTTTTTTTGGATTTTGCGGCCTTTCTGCCGTTACATATTCTAATTGAAATAATTCCCGAACTTTATTTTGATAGTCTGTGTCTGTCTCTGAATTTATTTCCATACCTACACTTTCCCCTTCGCTTATCCCCTCCACGGGTACGTTTAAAACTTCATTCGCTTCCTCTTCAAATAAATTTTCCCTTTCAGTAAATTGTAAACCAAAACATTTGAGGGCATCTCGCCCAAGCAAAACGGGTGCATGCATCGTACCATCATCCACAACCAACAAATTTATTTTACGTACCATACCTATCAATTTAGCCGTGACGGCTATCGCACCGAAAGCTTTCAGCTTCGAGCTATTGATGCCAGCATATTGCTTAAAATTTGCATCAAGCTGTTTCACGAGGCTGGGTTTCACTAAACTTCTTTTTATTAGGCTCACTGCATTACCACTATCAAGGAGCACTCTAAACACCATGTTGTATAGCTCACCATCTTCCTCCAGTTGTAGCTCGGCCATCCGATGGAAATCGTCCTCCTCTGAAATCTTCTTCCTCTTGGGACAGTTTCGGATCAAGTGTGCACTTGAACCACACGAGTAACAGGATCCCCTCTTCCGGATTTCCTGATCAAATTGTGCGGCCGCATGTCCCATTTTGCCCCAATTGTAACACCTTGGATTGAAACTGCTGGTCGTTTTGCTGCCCTTCTCTTTCTCCTCGTCACCAGGGCTTTCTCCCTTTTCACCTATTTTCTAGTTTTTTGAATTGACTTCATTAGTACCCCCTTTACCTTGAAAAGTGACCTTTTCAAAAGCTGACAGAAAATCTTGGATGGAATCCAAACATTGAATTCGTGATTGATTACGCAAAGAGATGTCAGGGATTCCGTCTACAATGTAATCGATTCTCTCATCTTCACTAATTGGCACTTCATTCGGAAGTATAGTTTTGTCGTGGATATATTCACAAAATGACTCTCCACGCTTCCACACTCTTTCTTTGAACTGCTTGCGTAACAGAACTTTATTGGGTCGTCTAAACAGCGTTTTCTTCAACTCCGCTAGAAGTTCATCAGTCGATATTTCTATATGCTCTTCTCTAATGAAACCAAGACAGAGCTTTTCCTTTGAGTCGTGAGCATATGAGAACTCTCGTGACGTCATCTTCCAATCTATAGGCATCTTTGAGAAGTTTAGCTTGACGCTCCCATCCATCGACATTCTTTCCAATCCCACCAAACGTGCTTAGAAGTTCTCTTATTGCTCCGATGTTCACTTTCTGACTTACTCCAGTAACGAGTGGCGATGATCTTGTCCCATCAGATCCACTACTGGGATCACTTCTGCGCAAGGATTCATCGTGTGACGTCAGCATACGAGGACCATTTTCCTCCAATGGTAGTTCTTCTTTTTCTGAAACTTGTTGACGCGGTCCGCCAGCTTGCATGGCGTCAAGCTCTCGTCTCGCCTGTTCCCATTGCCCTTTTATTGCTTCCCTCTGAGCTGCAGCTTCTCTTTAACTTCGTTGACTCTGAGCTTCTTGAGCTTGTTGCACGCTTCGACTCCTCGATTTGTTGTTTGGCGACTGCCAGTTCTTGCAGTAGGACCTCGTTCTCCCTCACCGATCGCCTTGTCCTCCATTTTGCACCATAGCGTCCACACCTGGCCGCTGCTAAAATTCTCGCATCCACGATCCCTTCGGATCAATTACGTAAAGACGTGCAATGAGCTCAGCCTTATTTCCTGTAGTGCTGCATTCTCGAGATCTCAATATCTCCTTTAATTCGGACACCGTAAACTCCTGCGGATTCGAACGCATAGTGTTTTCTTCTCTCTGGCCATCCATGTTGTCAAAAGTCTTTCCACGACTACTTAGACTTTTAAACAATTCACTAGCTTGATTGCCACCTACAATAAAGCCCGACGCAGCGATACACCAAAAGAAAATCACATCCACGGAATGAAACTCACTCACTATGGTTGGCTCCTTACGCATGCTCGTTCATCAACCGAAAACCGAAACAGGCGCCATTCTGTGTACCCGACGCGGCGCGTCTGATTCTGATCCCACTTCTGAAAAACTGTAAGCTAATTTATCAGGAAAAGTTCCAAAATCCTACGATTTCGAACGGATGATGAGAATGATGGAAATCAAATAAAATCAAGAATTTAAAAAGACTGTGCATTTTAATAAGAATATCAATTATACTAGACTCCGATGACATTTTAAAACTTTCTCTCTCGCTTCGTGTCGGCAACGAACTGACTCTCCTTCGTGCCCCACTATTACATCGGGGGCTTATCCCCCACTCTAGCAGGCTCACTCTCTCTAGTTCAAACGTCACATTAAATATATCGATACTATACGTATAACTTACACAAGGTAAAATAGACCCCTAGAAAATTCCATAGGTTGAAGATTGTGGTTGGAATGGTGTATCGATACCGTCCAAACCCATTATTAGATCCGGGTATCGATGACCTAGAGCCTTGAAAGTAGGTAGTACCACCGAAAGAAGACAGGAAGTGTTCCAGGAGGTACATAATGACCCACAAGCCTCAAATATTCCAGTTTCGCCTACAATACGGCCGTGCATAGTACCACGGTTGTTAACCCGGCTTACTTGAATTTAGGTAGGGAACCAAAGCTGCACAAAAGCCTACGTCGCAGGCTCGAAAAGCCAACTGAATTGCCCCCAACAGACCACTAGGAATGGAGGCAAAGAATAGTTAAATTGAAGGAGCTTCAGCGTCTAGTCTCCTTGCACCACGAGAATGCGTTTTACTGTCTAAAGGTTAATTACGAAAATAGGCGACACGCGGTATTTAAAGAGGGTTATAGGGAAATAAGCAAAGCTCAAAGTAACATCTTCAGCCCAAAAATGGGTATTGAGAGGATTTGCGGGCAAAAAGCAAGGACCGTACATCTTGGTACATTAGAGACGGAAGACAGATAATTGATAGAAAAATTTCTATTCAAGCTTCTAGTCCCCTACCACGATGAGGAACCGCCTAGGAAGGAGGAGGTGTGGAGCAGTAAAGAACCAAAACCTTCCTAGTAGTTCCCCTAAACTCTTGCATAGCCAGGCTACAGTAGTATTATTTATACCTTTCCAGAATGAATCTTGGGGCCCCATAAGGCGTATTCCATAACAAGCGAGACAAACGAGGATTCTCACAACGCGAAATTTCTCCTTCCCACAGTCGGAGCCCAGTACCACAGGAGGGAGCTTGAGGGGGTATGCAGTATGATGCAAGGGGTGCTGTCGATGATGCCCCAGAAGGCCTGAAAGGTCCCACCCACTGCAATCGGCCCTGGAAGAACCAGACCTAGCAATACCCTGTAAACTGAGCGGTAGTAGAAGCCCCAACCCCATCGGCAGGCGGGTTTCCATCGCCCTACTGAGTCCCCGGCAGCCGAAGGCACATGGACCGTCTCTAAAATCCTTAACATCTGTTTTAATTCAAAATTAACCTTTTTGCTTGAGAGTTAAACTATTTCCTTAAAATTCCTATCTTTTGTTGAAAAATGATATTTTTCAGTTAAAAATCATATATTTTTTTTAACTTTATGGATTTAGTTGAAAATTAGTCATTCATGGTAGAAAAGTAATATTCTTGGCTGACATTTTTTTTTAAATTTGAAAATCGATCTTTTTTACTTGAAAATCCAATTATGTTTTTAAAAGTTGTTCTTTTTTGGCAGACAATTATTCCTTTTGGTTTAAAATCGTTTTTTTGTTGTTAAAGATTTAACTATTTGGTAAGAAATTCATCTGGTTTGATAGAGAATTTGGAAATTCAGAATTTTCTTAATTATTCGTAATTTTTGGTAGAGAAATAAACCTCTTAGTTGAAAAATAATCTTTTGTTTTTGAGGATTCAATTATTTTGTTAAAAATTCTTTTTGTTTTTTTAAAAACTAATTTATTTAGGAGAAAATTGGATTATACCTTTTGTATAAAAATGTAATATTTTTAAAGAAAACACAGCCACAAAAAAAACAACAAAGTTCTGACCTGGAGGTCTGACTATGTTTACTATACGTTTTTCGGGTCGCTGAATCCGAATCAGGGGTTCATTTGACCCCATCAGATCCGGATTTTGACATAACCTCAAAAAACCAATATGGCGGACACTTTTTGGAAAAATTCATCGGATTCGCTTGAAACTCGTTACTCGCGGGTTTCCGTGGTCGCTAATTACGAATCTGATATTGTTACTACAAAATTCAAAATGGCGGATCCAATATGGCGGACACTTTTTGATGAAAATCATCAGATTCGCTTGAAACTCGTTACTCGGGGTTTTTCGGGGTCGCTGATTATGAATTGAAACGATCTATGTAGATCGTTTGAAGAGAAAAGAACTCGATACAGCTCAAAAAAAGATAATTAAATTAATATGCCTTTTCTCAACAGTTTTACCAATCAGCCCTTTTAAGAGTTACATGATGTACAAAACCCGATCATGCAACCTCCTCGCGGTGTACATCGGGTAAGGCCAATGCCGACGGTCCATTATTTAGTAAAATGAACGTGAAAATATAGAAATTTAGACTTCTTGAGGTTATAGCAAAATTCTAAGGTAATGGGGTTAAATAAACCTCGAATTCGTAAATGGAAATTGGAATTAGAGCACTTTAAATTTATAAACAGCGACCCCGAAAACCCCCGAGTAACGAGTTTCAAGCGAATCTAATGAATTTCTCCAAGAAGGGTCTGCCATATTGGATCCGCCATTTTGAATTTTGTAGAAACAATATCAGATTCGTCATTAGCGACCACGGCAACCCGCGAGTAACGAGTTTCAAGCGAATCTGATGAATTTTTCCAAAAAGAGTCCGCCATATTGGATCCGCCATTTAAAATTTTGAAAAAACAATATCAGATTCGTAATTAGCGACCCCGAAAACCCGGGAATAACGAGTTTCAAGCGAAGCCGATAAATTTTTACAAAAAGTGTCTGCCATATTGGTTTTTTGAGGTTATGACAAAATCCTGATCTGATGGGGTCAAATAAACCCCGAATTCGGATTCAGTGACCCCAAACACGTATAGTAAACATAGACAGACCTCCAGGTAAGAACTTTGTTTTTTTTGTGTGGCTGTGAAACTGATCTTTTTTTCTGGTTGAAAATTCAATTTTTTGTTTGAATAATCGTTTTTTCTGGTAGGAAATTAAAATTCGCGGTTAAAAATTCATTCAGGGTTGAATTTTTTTTTAATTTGCTTTACACACGGAGAGAAAAAACACGGCATTATACCATGAAGCTGCAAGGTATAATACCATGCAAGTTCTCCTGGTATTAAACCATGAAACTCTTGGTATAATACCTTGAATTCATGGTATAATACCAAGATCAGGCCCCTGGTATAATACCATGAGATGCATGGTAT
>JAAAKG020018620.1:0-45580 GCA_010014905.2 Druon quercuslanigerum
CCACCAAAACCCCATTGCGTCAATCAATCAAGAAATCGCTCGACTTCCCCACTATTTTCAATTTGCAAAAACGTGCTTATTTTCTACGTTGTTTTTGGACAAAATAGTATGTGTTTTGAATTCAGACTTGGAACAGGGATTTTTGAATTTTATTTCATCTAATTATAATTAAAATTACTTCTCAAAATTCGCGCTCTTTGTCAAAATTCCGCTGAGCTAAGGCAAAATATAATTCTATCCAAAATTTTAAATTATATTTCAGAATGATATTTTTTTACCGAAATTAACTGTCCTAAAGTCAAAATTATAATAATTCTAATGGAAATTCCCCATTCCAAACGAAGAATTATATTTAATTACTGAAATTATATGTAGCCACCATAAATGATAATTCTTTTTAAAAATTTTATATTCCAAGTCAGAATAATTGTATTTGTGTTTGTATTTATTTATAAAAAGAAAAGAAAAAAGGATAAGTCTTTTGACTAGAAGAATATGCTATTTGTTTATTCCAAGTAAGAAAGCGATTCAGAATATAGCCCAAATCCTTTACAGATTCTACAAAGGGGATAAGACGGTCATCGATCGAGAGAGAAGGTACGGTAGTAATTGTTTCAAGTGATGGAGAGGAAAGAGATCCTATGATTATAGCCCTAGCTTTAGCAGGGTTAAGAGTGACGCCACTTGTCGAGTCCCACTGTACCACCAGATCAATAGGCCCAGACAGGTGTAGCCTAAAGTCGTCAGCATTTTGTGATCATTGCAATGTCGAAGTCCGCTACCAAGTTTAGAGATATAAATATTAAATAAAGTGGGTGCATTTGTGGATCCCTGAGGGACACCACTCTTAACCTCCCCAAAAACTGACCGTTCGCCATTGCTAATTTTTACTCTTTTAGATCGATAACTAGGGTAGGATTCAAACCATTTAACAACCATGTCTGAAAGGTGGGGCGATTTAAGTGTAGTCAATAGTAGATTATGGTTAACATTATCAAACGCCTAAGAGAAATTAAAAATGACAACAACCGTTATTTCCCTTCTATCAATTGCACGTTCAAGGTCAGAAGTTACTTTAAGTGAGACAGTATGTGTACTATGCCTAGCACGGAACCCAGATTGCATTGGATCCATTAAATTATTTATTGCAATGTATAAAGTAAGTTTCTGTTTGAAAATGTGTTAGAAAGGTTTTGTCAAGGCTCATAGGATGGATATAGCACGGAAGTCTCCGGGAGAGGTAGGGTCAGATATTTTAGGAGCAGGGCGAATAATCGCTTCTTTTCAGTTATCAGGAAATATTTCCACCTGCAGTGATGCATTGTAGATGTGCTAAAGAATAGGCCTAATGACTGTAACAGCAAGTCGAATCATTTTAATTAAAATATCATCAAAACCTTCAGAATTTATCAGGAACCGTGTCTTTAGAAGAAACAATTCCAAGCCGTCTCAAGAGAAGCCAGATGTTTTCATTTTTATTCCTGTTTTTGATAGCATTTTAAATATATTCATTCTATGAGTGCCGGATTTTGGTTTGTACTAAGTTTTTCAATTCACATAGTTCGGCTTGAATAATACTAGTTTTTGTTCTGTTAGCCAATCTACGTTCACTCTCTCTCTTTCTTTTATCAAATCTTTGATATAAGAAGTGATCGAAGAGTAGACTGCTTATTTGCTTTGGTGGCACGGAGAGGGACAAATTTGTCAAAGGCTGAAGATAAAAATGTAGCCAGACAAATCACCTTTCTATTTATATCCTTTCAGCTAAAATGCTATTTCAGTCATAAGTAGCAAGGTGATCAATAAATTTAGTTTCATTTATATTTTTAAGATTGCGCATAGGCAGGGAAGTTACACCAGTAGATGGACTAACGTAGAACTGATATTGGATGCTGATAAGATCGTGGTTTGAGGGGAGGCATTAAGATTTGTGTTTAGGTTACTGGCAAGTACAATGTTATTACAATTAGTTATAAGGTCAAAAATGTCATTCTTAAGTTGCCTGCGTAGGAGGCGTTAGAAGGTTTGTAAATTACACCAACTAACACACGCCATGAGACGAGGATACTTCTCACCTGTACACCCCTTAAGCTGTCTGTTTTTAAAATTTTTTGTTAAAATTCCGAAATTAGCACATGCCAAATGCACCAGATTGCCACACTTTACGCAAACGACAACTTCAGATCCTCCTCTGGATATAAACACGCGTTCCACATCTATATGGATATCAGCTATTTCAGCAGCAGAAAGCAATCTATTTACAGATATTGAGCGTTTTTGATAAGCCAGATTTTGCTCATTTATTCTTGTGGCTATTTCTGAGTATTTAGGTAAGAACAGTCTCTGATGATCTCTCCTGACAAGTTTCCCTCGTTTTTCTGCTGAAAAACACAGGCGCATAACATTTTTCTTCATATAGTATGTCCATTTCCTTGGTTTTTTTGGTTGCTTTACCTTTGCTTCAGCATCTGTTTGTATAAGGCCATCCACCTCTCGAGGATGTGGTGGTGTTGGATCATGAACAAGTTGAGGAAAAACATTAATTGCCTCTGCTGGACCATGTGATGCGGCTTCCTCTAACTGATATTCATTGCCGTCGTTTTCCACGCGAAATCAACCTGTTGCCTAATCTCCATTGCTCGGTCTTTTATGACGTGTAGATTAGTCCTGATGTCCTTCACCTTAGCGGTAATATGTATTAGTCCGAAATTCTGTATATTAGGATACTTTGCAGCATATCTTGTTCTTAAATTGTATCCTTTTTCCATTTTTGTTTTAAACATCCCACTTTTGCAATAGAGACGCACCAAATCCTCTTTACCTTTGATGTCACTTTTGACTCCCTTGCGCGTATAAATTAAAGGTTTGTTTCCGCTTCATGGGTCCGAAAAGGAGTGATAAAATCAACGTGCTATGAACAATAATTTTTTCCTGAAACGAAATTCTTGCTTAAATCATGAAAAATATTATTAAAAAGAAAGACTTCCAGTTTTCACCAAAAATAGACATGCAAGATGAAAAAATGGACGAGTAGAAATTGTTTATTCAAAAAAGAGCTACAAAGTTTTTGGCAACTATTTTTTGATCAGACAGGTAATTTTCGTTCTTATCGAAAGAAGTTCCAGTGAAATTTACAATTTTAAAGTTATACGGTAATGTATGATAATATACTAGAGAACAATATTTTTAAGGCAAACTTCAATTGAGTGCGAAGTTTCAAATACAGAATAAAAACGTATCCGATAAAGTTCACGAAGCTTTAACAAAAGAGAATTCATAATCACAAAATCAGAGTCGTAAACGGTGTACCCTTGATCTTAATCTTAATTTAAAGTAACTTTAAAGAAATAAAATTCTTAGTGGCTAAACAGCAGTGCGCCTAATCGACCTAATGACCAAATGATCTTGGAGGCCGAACGTTCCGCGCCTAAACGTTCCACGTTTAATTAGCAAGCTCCTTAAGTGCGGCGCCCAGACAGATCCTGACACGCGCGACCGAGGCGTGGTGAAACTTTCCAGATGCGCGCGCAGAGCAAGGTCAAACTTTTCAGCTGCGCGCGCAGACTAAGTCAAACTTGGCAGCTGCGCGTGCAGGGCGCGATGAAAATGCAGCACATGCGCACAAATTTTTCTATTTATAGACGATGGGCAGGGCGGATGTATTCCGACCCGAACGGTTTGAAAAACATATCCTTCAGAGGATCCTCATCCTCTACTGCTACAGCTTGACTGGCATGGAGGTTATGTAAGCGTAATTCAACCCTGCCTTCTCCACTTGGAAGATCCGCTTTAGGACCGACGTGTGGACACAAAAGAGCTTTATTTACATCTTCCGTAGGTTCCATAATTCCTATGACTCGCTGTTCGCCCTCATCTACTCCTACTCTACAATCGCCTGAGTGTATTCCGTTAGTCGCACCGTTAAGTCTGTGACTTTCGTACTGACTCACGCTAAATTTAATGCGTTCAACACCAATTGCACTCTTTCCTTGGCATTTACGTAATGTCGAGCCTGGTTCTGCAAAAAGAAGTTATAAATAGGATATGAATTATTGGGTTAACCGATAGGAAGTTTAGGTTTCAAATGATGAGGCCTTTTTTTTGTTTCAATAAAGTTGAGAATGCTACCGAGTTTTTACTTGATGGAGGATTTCTAAATTCCAGATCATTAATAGTCGAACCAGAAGAGATGACATTCAATTTCAAAAAATGAATTTTTAAACCAAGTAGTCGAATTTTACATAAATAAAAAATTTTCAAACATGAAAGGAAAAAAGTGTACCTAAATTGTTAAAACTTTGAGCCAAAAAAACAATTTTCGCTACAGCAATGGAACTTTCAACCAAAAAATGTGAATTTCAAGCAGAAAATTAATTTTTAACCTCAATGAAAGAGGTAAAACTTCATTAAAAAAAAAAATTCAAGAATAAAACAAAGAATTTAAAAAAATCAAAATTGTCAACAGAATACAACATTTTCAACCAAAATAGGTCAATTTTCTACGATAACTACAATGAAATTTTATTAAATTAGAAAAATACGTTTTAAATTAAATAAAATAAATTTGAACCAAATGGTTATATTTCTAACCAAACAGATGAATTTGCAACTAAATAGATGAACGGTCTAATTTTGTTAAATTTTCAGTTCAAAAATATATTTTCACTTCAAAGAAAGTAATTTTTAACCAAATAAATGAATATTTAACCAGAAAATTTAATTCAAAAAAAGGCAAATTTTTAACAAAAAAAATTAACTTACATTTTTAAAAAATAGATTTACAGAAAAAAATAGAAGAACATAACTTTAAGTTAAAGAAATAAGTTCTGAAGCAAATAATGTAAATTTCCAAATAAATAGTTAAATATTAAACAAACAAAAAATTTTGGTAAATTCTTAGTGAAAAAAATAATTTTTCTATAAAAAAATTCTTATCTTTAACATTGAATTTTCAAAACTTTGAAAATTCGAAAATTAATTACAAATAAAAATCGGATTTTGAAGTCAAAGCAATGTGTTTTGAACCAAAAAGGTTACGTTTCTACAAAAAAAAAATTTTAACAAAATACACATTTTCTAGCCAACAGTTGAATTTTCATCTTAAAAAGATAAATGTTCAACCAAATATAGAATAGTTAAATTCACCGTCAATGAAATCGTTTTTTTGTAATTTATCAGAATGGTCTAATTTTAAAGAACAAAAAAGAAGATTTTTGAACTGTCATTATAATTTTGCAGAAAAAACTGTGCAAAATATGAAAAAATACGAATTAACAAAAAATTTTTGTTGAAACAATATTTAAAATTTTGTTCCTTATTAATTTTTTAAAGAATACGTGGTCCTTGTTTTATTCTTAAAAAAATAACATTAAAAGAAGGAAAAAAATACAGTTTTTTCGAAGAATTACCAAAAAAACTAAAAATTTGTTAATAATCTCTTTTTGATGGAATTCGTACTTTTTTTTAATTATAAAAAATAACAACAAAAGCCAAAAAAGAAATTCAAAAAGGATCTACAGATTTGTTACTAATGATTTTTAGATAGAACGAATAAATTTTCTTTGAATCGTAAAAAATAAGATCAAAAATTAAAAATTTATATTTGAGCGAAAAAAACATTAAAGAAAAAAAGAGATAATAAAAGTTGTTCTACCAAAAAAGATCTGTAAATTGTTTAATTACTCTTGTTGTCAAAAAATATTAAATATAAATAAATTAACAATGTTTTTCAAAGAAAAAATATTTTGCTGTCTGATTTGTATCAAAGTTTCTCAACGGATTCATCATTTTTATGAATAAAGCATAATATTTAGCTTTGTTATAAATAATTTAACAAATAGAAAATTGTCTGCTTTTTTGCAGAAAAAATTTATTTTTACCTCTCATGTATCACAATAGTGTATTAAACTTATTTTTTGCCAAAAATTGTCAGCGTTGAACGTTTATCTTTGTTATAGATAATTTAAGTTAACAAATAAAAAATCTTCATGAGGAAACTATACATGTTAGACACAGCGATTTTCTTTCGCAGAAAATATAAATATTATATTTTTTTAATATAAATTATTTATAACAAATATAAATTTTAATTATTGACCATATTTTGCAGTTAGATGATACTACTAAGCTATTTTAATACATATAAAATTTAAGACAAATTTTCCTAAGGAAAGAGGACGAAAATTTTATATTCTTCATCCTAAATTATTTATAATAAAGCTAAATGTTAGGCGTTAAATTTTTAAGAATTAGATACCACCGGATCTTTTTTCGTAAAAAAAGTATAAAAATAACTAAAAACAGTTAAATAAATAAAATTTTATAACCAAAAAACTCTTGGCCTTATTTAGATGCTTAAATTGTAATTCGAATTGATTTAAAATATATCTAAGAGTTAAAGTTGAAAAAGAAAATATTTTTATCTATTTCTTATTTATTTATTTCTTAAAAAGTATTTCGAAGGCGGTTATACATAATAAGTCGAATTTACATTGGACCATCGATAAAATAAATAAAAGCGCATAAGTTGTATTTTATTTACAACTGTCAAATATATTAATTTATTCAACTTGTTTAAAAATTGTTATGTATTCTTGTTATTAAAAAATGTATTATTTTCCAATTTTAAGTTGTTTGTGGTTTTAATATTAGGAAATAAAAAATAAATAAATTTGTGTATTTAGCCCCTTTTTTAGTTTCAGGAAACTGCAATCTCATTGTTGTGAAAAAAGTTAAATCTGTTAAGCAATCTGCTTCTTTTTTTTACTAACTGATTTCTCGTGTTTTTCATTTTTATAAAATTTTCAAAAATTAATATTTGCTACCTTGAATAAATCTATATATTATCGCAAAATTAGTTCTTATTAAATAGGCAATTATCAAATAGAAAAATGTATTATAAAATAAGAAAATGAATAGGAATATTTTCTTTAAAAAAGTGGAAAGTTTTTAGAATAATTTTAACGTTTTTCTTGGTTTAAGTGCTTGTTTTTAATGTTTTTTTGAATGCTCATAGACTGTTTTTCAAAATTTCTCCTACTTGTAAAGAATTAATATTTTTACCCCTGTTTTTAAAAAGCCTCCAATTTTTCCATTTCTTTTGTTTTTTTTGCCTGAATATGAATTAAATTAAAAGAAAATAATCAAAACATCTAAATATTTTTATTTAGAAGTTTATTCTTTTAAATTGAAAATCTTATTATTTTGTTACAAGCTCATTATTTTTAATTAATAATTTAACTACCATATTTTGAGTAGGGAATTAATTTTAATAAAAACTTGTCTATTTAGTTATAATTGTTGAATATAAAATTGCCTATCCCACGTTAGGATAATAATAATTATTTAGTTAAAATTTTCAAATTATTTTATTTATTCCTTTCCCAAATCAAAATTATAAATCTCTTTAAAAAGTTTCCACTTCTATATATTTACCGAGTTTTAATTTTACATTGTTTAAGTATTCTTAAAAATTAGACAATTTAATGAGCAAGAACAACAAATTATATTTTTTATGATTTTGAACGTTCAAAAATAAAAAAATATTGTCTATGAGGGAAAATCAAATTGGAATTCGACATTTCTAAAACTTGTGATTGCCATTATATAAACAAATAATAATTTAACAGTAAAATTCACTGGCTAATTCTTTTTAAAACCCAAAAATAAATTAAGGAATATTCGGACCGATTTATATGAAAAGTTTTTTTAATTACGACTTTCTTCAACACACGTGCCAAACGAAGTGATTTTATTTTAAAAAATTAAAACAAAAAAAAATTTTATTACGGACGTTTAAAATTAAAATAATCCAAACTTTATTTAAAACTAAACAGAAAATATCACTGTGAATTATGATATTAAAAATGTTTTATACACAATCCGTTAAATTTTTTTTTATATTTCAAAGATTATTATTATTATTATTATTATTATTGATTTTATATTACTTACCAATAGGATTGGGAAAACAAACTACGACGAAAGAAATAATACTTAGAACGTTTCTCATTTTCTTGGAATGAATAAAGCCAACTTACATGGAGAATTTTGATAAGATTGTTATCATAGTAAACATAGTTTAGATTTATGTAATTATCATGTAAAATGTAAAAGGGGAAAACTTACACATAAAGCCATTTATTCTATTTGAAATTTATTTAATTGAAAGTAAATTATTATTACAATTATTAAAAATTGAATAATAAATGATTTTTTCATTAAAATAATATTTCATAAACGGATATAATAAATTTCCTCAGAAACGAAGTAGAAAAATTTAAAATGTTGCCTATTAAAATACGATTAATTATTATTTTTTGAAATTTAATTTCTTTCAAGAATTTCCGGTGCCTTCAATTTTGGTTCGATTTGAAATTTAAAAAAAATTAAGATCATTAAATTCTGAAGAGCTTAACACTCTGAATTTTTATCTCCTCTATTTGTTTAGGAATCAGTTAAAAAATTAATTCAAAAGTTTATAATAACCATTGTTATAAAGAATTCTTGTGGAAAAATATTAAAATTGAGATTTTTCAATTTATAATTTCCTTCAATCGCCAGAAAGGCTTTACGTATACCTAAAAATAATAATAATGTATTATTATTTGATAAAATATAACATTTAAAATTTTCATAAACAAATTATATAAACAAATTAAAAATTGTTTTCCTTTAGCAATGAATTTTTTTTTTGCACTGCAAATGTTTTAAAGATGTTGCACGAATGAATGCTAGTCACAAAAATATTTGACAAGTTAACAATAACCATTGTTATAAATAATTCTTCTGACCAGTTATTTAAACGTAAGGTTTTGTCAAATTTGAATTATCTTTAATCGCTAGAATGGCTACGGATATTCCTAAAAAATATACTTTTTATAATATTTAGTAAAATAGATTGGGGACAAATCATAACACTACATGCAAATAAAATTTTTTCATCTTATTTGTTTATTAATATTCAGGATGTAATAATATTTCACCAAATATTATCGAATATATATTTAAGGAACATCACTACCCAGTTTGACTAAAAAAATTTAAATTTGATAAAACCTTAAGAATAAGAAGAATTCACGAAATTCAAGGAATTCATGTAATCTGAAGAATTCACTGAATTCAAGGAATTTACGGAATTGATGGAATTTACGGAATTGATGAAATTCAAGGAATGCGTCAAAGTCCATGAATTCCATGCATCCCTCGAATTCATGGATTTAATTAAATTTTACGAATTTATTAAATTCCTTGAATTTCGTGAATTCTGCAAATTCCATGAATTCTTCAAATTCCGTGAATTCCATGAAATCTTTTAATTTTATGAATTCTGTTAATTCCATGAAATCTATTAATTTCATGGAATCTGTGAATTCCATGAATTATGTAAATTCCATGAATTCTGTGAATTCTATGAAATCTGTGAATTCCATGAATTCGGAGACTTACCAGAATTTCTTAAATTCCACGAATTCCCTAAATTCCACACATTCTGTGAATTTCGTAAATTCTTTGCATTCCGTTACTTCCATGAATTTCGTAAATTCCTTCAATTTCATGAATTTTTTGAATTTCTTAAATTGCTTAAATTCCATGAAATTCGTGAATTCTGGGAAGTTACATGAATTCCCTGAATTTTGTAATTTCTACGAATTCCATAAATTCCTTAAATTCAATGAATTCCTCAAATTTCATGAATTGCATGAATATACTCGTTATATACTATATATTTATAAAAGTTTTGGTTCTTTCAGAAAATTTCTTTCTTTGTCCTGAACGAGCGTCCTGAGAAATAATTTGAATTTTTTTTAATTTCACGCTTCAAGAGGTGTCGAATTACTGGTTTGCTGGACTTGCATTGTGAAATTCCATTACATGTCAGGTACCAATACTAGAATACCAATGCTAGAATTTGGAACCTCAACATTTCGTGTTGTAGATCTGTGTAATTTTTAATCATCACTAAATGCTTACTGCTTGGTCTGAGACCATCCTGATCCATTAAATATCCTAGGTATTTAGTTTGTATTTTATAAAATTATCTTTGCGCAAATTTAATTATAAGCTATCATCTAGGTACAGAAACCTTTTGCCTTTTTTGACAAGTGTTCTAAAAATGATGTCTATGTACCTCGCGAAATTTTCCCGTGCATTGACTAAGCCAATATGCACTCTTAAACATGCAAATGGTTCCTCAGGTATCACGAATTAGATGCACTTCACTAAATTACCATGCAGGTGGTCTATCTGATCTTCAACATGAAAAAAACGTCTGGTGATCTTTGACAATTATTTTCTTGAAAGCATGGTAATCGACACAAAGCAAACAAAAAATTCCGCTTAGCCAGAACCGCGGGACTGCTATTAGGTGAATTGCTAGGCCTAATTCTTTCATGTTCGAAAAGAAAATTATCGATTTCACGAGATGCTACTTTTTGTGTCCAAGACAACCTCCTTGCTGCAAAATTGAATGGTATATCTAAAAGTTGGATTCATCGTTATTTCACAATTATCCGGTTCAGTTTTAACTTTATTATTAAGATAGCTGTTCAGCCATTCTTACAGCTGAGACTTAATTTTGAATGTGATACAATCAAAATCATCTATTACCGCATTCAACTCGTAAAGGCCTTTCGCCTGCGTCTAAATGCAAGATTTCTTTAAGTTGTTTATCAACTAGTGTTGCTACATTTTGGGACAGAAAACATCGCGAACATTGAAACATTGAACTCCCACTGTTAAATTCCGTCTTCATTTCTTCGATGTACTCTTTGTATTTTCTTTCTGGTTTTTCAACCAGTCCTGTTATGGAATGAGGAGCTTGGTTCCACAGATAAGACAGGAACCTTTCTCCCGACAAGTATTTGGACAATCTCTGGAAATGTGTCCTTCACCATTGCCGATAAATCATTTGATAGTACTTCTCGACTGATCCGGAAACGTATTGATGAGTTTCTTAAACGATGTTCCAACCTGATCAACAGCGCCGCATTTCGGAATACGTTTAGACTGATCTTAATTTGTCAACGTGCCAAATTCCAAGAATTTGTAGAGCGTCTTCAATTTTAACCTCAACATCTAAACTTTCAAAACATAGTCGTTAACACCATGGATAATATATTCAATCTTATCCCTGTCGGCAAGTATCCATTTTGTCATTAACTTGACTGAGTTGCGAAAATTAGAACCAAAGTCTCCTTTAATTCATCCCAGTTTTTGGTAATGATTCCTTTCGTATAATCGTGCCAATCCCTGACTCAACCTTAAAGGTTTTTTTTTCCGGAACTTTGATGAATTGATCGGAGACGCCGTACAGTTGTTTAACCTCGTCCACCCTAGCGATCTAGATCTCCACTTCTTTTTCGCAATCTTTTCCAAAAACAGATATCTCCTTGTAGTCTTATTGTCTAGAACCCGCATATTGCTGATGAGCCGGCAATGTTTGGGCGGTTGCTGCAGTGATAGACTCTGTTGATTCTACTAAGAAATCCTGCTTCTTCTTCTTCAGTGAGTGGACTATTTAGCTGAATCTCGTCAACCCCATCATCACCACCGTTATTTTCACCATTGGAAATTTTTTTTCGAAACAAGTTCTGCCGACTATCACAAACACCAGGCGCGAGAGATGCAAATAGTAGGTTTTCTACCCATTCTACAACTTAACAATCTGACCGCTTGCGCGCCCGTATCCTACTTCTGAAACTGTAGAAAGTGTAAAAGAAAGTATTTGCCATTTATCTCTACATTTATAATATAGAAAATAAATTTTATCTCAGGTACATAATCTTGACAATTAATTTTTCTTAACAAGAGTTTAGGGTATTAGAAATTTCTTCTACGCCATTTTTTTATCAAACCTTACTTCGAAAATATTTAAGGATGTCAGATGGATTCTAAAATCTAAAAAAACTAGTTTTCAATTCTTTTTTTAAAGTATTTTTATTTTTTTCTATTGTATCATTAAAGTACAATATGGAACGCAGCTGAATCAATAATAAGTCAACGAAATGTGTAAAAAAAGTACATATGGTCAGATTTGACAAAAGATTTTTTTTTCTTTAAAGGGCGACATCAATTATGGGCGGACCTCGCCAATGCGAATGTAATTTTCTGCCAGAGGCTGGAAGAACATATTATTTAGAGTATCGTTCTGAAATATTGGTACAATTTCATTAGCATCGACATTATGTATGTGTAATTTAACTCTGCCATCGTCACCATGAAGATCCGCTCTAGGAGCTATTAATGGACACAAGATATATCCATGTGCTGATTCTTCTACCAATCCAATGACATGCTCATCCTCCTTATCGACGCCTACTCTCTCAAAGCCTTGCAATATTTCGATAAATTCACCTTCATTTCTCCAACTCTGGTAAACACTAACACCAAGGCGAATGGGATGAGGACCAACAGCTGAGGGCTTTCCTCGTACCTTATCAAATGGCCAAAGCGGTTCTACAAAAATAAATTATACGTCGGAAGTTAGTGATTGAATTAAAAGTTGGGAAATTTAGTTTTTAAGTCATTAAACTAGACATTCTCAGCTATTTGTCAGAAATTTATATTTATCCCACTATTTCTATACTGAAATCAAAAACTAACTTGATAAAAATGAAAGGTCCCCGCAACAAACAGAAAAATTAGAATGCATTCAGAAAACATATTGTTACTGGGTACCGAAAGGGATTCAGTTTGAGAGCAAACTACTACCGATATGGGGATTCAACACTTAGAGACAAAAACGGTATTGAAAAGGATTCAATATTTATAACGTCACAATTGAACTGGAAATTTTCGAATACTTTTCAAGGCAAGCTTTTTGACCAGGATGTGCATCCTTTACAGAGATTACTTTGTCATAACTTATTAATAATTGATAACTAATTATTGATAATAAATAAACAGTTTATGATGATTGTCCCTACTAAATATCCTACAAGTCTTCAGTTATATTTTTTTACGTACCTCGCTTCTTTTGATCGATTTTCTGCATATTACTTACAATAAAAAAAAATTACGTGTCCAATTTGAAAATGGTAAAAAGACATATATTGCAGGATTTTTCAAAAGCTCTAATTTTTCTTTAGGACTTTTTTCGTATTTTGCGTAATTTGGATTCAAAATTTTAATGCAATGGTGTCAAATTATGGGCGATTCTAATACTGTCTAAAGCAGAAATTATGAGCATGTATTAAATTATTACAAAGTTGTAGCTCTTTCTTCGGGTAAACAATTTTTGTTAAATATTTTTTTTTGTTCCTGTTGTCATTTATTTAAAAATTCTCAATTTTTCATTTTCATTGTTATTTTTCACGAATACATTAAAAAATACGCGTCCCATCAAGAAAAAATTAAAAATGAACTTAAAAGATCTTTTTTAAGATCACAATTTTTGTTAATTCATCTTTTTTTTGTATCCTGCATAGTTGTACCAAAAAATGGAATTTTTCATTTTTCATTATTTTTCGTGCAATAAAAATTTGAATTTTCGATTTTGCGAGAAAATAAAAAAATTTGTTATGATCAGCTTGTAGGGCTTTTTAAAAAACAATGTTTTCATTTTTCGATTTTTTTTATATTTTGCGTTGCATGGCTTCAAATTTTTATTTTCGATTGATTTTTTAAATTTATAAAATGCTCTAACTCTAAGAATATTCTTTTTAGAGAAAAAAGTCATTAGGATAAATTATTTGTCTTTTTCAATGCTATAAAAATTTGCAAATAGAATTTTCAAATACAGAAAAAAACGGTATTAAATTTTTTGAAAATGTGCTCACTTTTTGAATTTTTATTCAAAATGACTGAATGAAGAACTCGAATTTTCTTCAAGGACCTTAAAAAAGTGTGCCAAAGATTAATGTAAACCGTTCATTTTTTCGAGAATTTTCGTGATTACGGACAGACGGACGGCCGGACGGGCAGCCAGACAGATTCTCATCAAAAATGATGAGAATGTCAAAAAATTATGAGAAATAGAATTAAAAACATAAAAAAGTAAATTTTTTGAAAACCATTCATTTCATTTAAGTGCACAATTTTTGGTCAATCATCTTTTTCCGTATTTTGCAGAGTTTGACCGCAAAATGTAATTTTTGATTTTCTATAACTTTTTATACTGCCAAAATTTAAGTTTTTGATTTTTCAAAAAATTCGAAAAGTTTCAATAATAATCCTGTGGGGCTTTAAAAAATAAATTCTGCTTAAAATTTGGATTATCAAGTGATTTAAAAAATTTTGAAAATGCTATACCTCTGAGAATTTTATTTTTAGCAGTAAAATTTATTTAAATAAATTGTTTGGCTTTTTATGTTATATAAATAGCCGTACATAAAATTATTAAATCTAAAAAAAATTGTCTTAAAAATTTTCAAAATGCGCTCAATTTTTGAATTTGCATCCAAAATGGCTGGTTAACGAACCCGTCCTTTCTTTTTGTATTTTTTTCCTTTTGTGCATTGTTGTTTTTTTTCGAACTTGTGTCGTTTGTCTAAAACATTAATTTTTTTATTTTTGATGTTATTTTTTACGATTAAAAATAAAAAATATGCGTCCTATCGAAAAGTGATTTATAACAAATTTGAAGAGCTTTTCAGAGCGCGCAATTTTAGTTGATTAAATTTTTTCGTATCTTACATAGTCTAACTGCAAAATGTTTTTTAAAAATTCTTAATTATTTTTGTGTGATGAAAATTTGAATTGTTAACTTTTCGATAAAATTCAAAAAATTTTCGTGATAATCTCGTTGTATTTTGTTGGATTTTGAAAATGCTTGAACTCTAATAATTTTCATTTGATCAAAAAAAGTCATGAAGATAAATTGTGCGAGTTTCCGAGTAATATAAATAGCTTCACATAGAATTTTCTTAAACCTCGAGAAAAACAAAACAAAAATATTTTTCAAATGGGCTCAGTTTTTGAATTTTAATCCAAAATATCTTGTTAACGAAATCATTTTTTAATTTTAGACCTTAGAAAAGTGTGCCAAAGCAGAATCCAATTTGATCAATCTTTCGAACTTTATCGTCTCTACACGATACAGATTGCAGACTACAGACAGATAGACTGACACAGAGCTTCGTAAAAAAAATTTTTTTAAAAACGTCCCAAAACGTAGATATTTGATGAAAACCAACAAAGTAAAATTTCACACAAAGGCAATACTTACGAACAGGATTAAGTAAAACCAATACAATGAAACAAATAATATTAATCATGTTCCACATTTCCTCAAATAGGGGCCACCGACTTAGACAAAGAATTTCAATGAAAGAATAAATATAACGAATATTTGATCATAGACACTGGTTTATATACTAATCACTATCCCGCACGTCATCAAAAATTATTTGTATCTTATTACCGTCTGTTTCTTCTCCTACATTAAAGTCGCAAAAATACTTAAGATGTATGACATCATTACTTACAATGTAAATAAGAAAAAGATACATATTACGCAATTAAATAATCAACAATAGATGCTGAAACACATGATAATTTTACCCAAAAAATTATATATTAATTTTGTCACAAACCATTTAAACCTGTTCAAAAATTCTTCAAATATTTTTAAAATCTAAAGGTTGATTTTTCCCCAATTTTTGTTGATTTTCTTTGTTATAGTTTTGTGGTATTGATATGCAAAACTCTCTATATATTAACTCTTTATATTATTTTTCGTATTGGACAATGCGCATAAGGTATTTTAGAATGTAAAACTAAATTGAACTCAAATGCAATCGAACGATACTTTTTTTTATAAATAAATCTGTTACCTGCTACTGCGGTGTTTCTGGAAATCAATTTGCTTGATTTGCAAAGGTTGACAGTCTTGAGTTAAAAAATGGAACTATAAATTTTTAAAATTTTATCAGCCTCCATTTTTGGTTTTCTTAAAGATTAGATACATGAATAATCTATTTAAATACCTGAAAACCTATCTTTTGTATTTTTTGTATTTTTTGTATTTTTAATTTCGTCACTTATCTTTTAGCAATTAGCTGGATTTTTATTTGTCCTATATTTTTAACGTTTTAGAAATTTTTATTTATCACTTCTCTTTTCAGCTCTAAACACGATTTTTTTTGTAATATAACTGAAATTTCATTCCTTAACCTACAAACCCAATAATAAAAAGCCACAAACCCAAAAACGAACAAGCCCTAAATCGATAAACCACAAACCAGCAAGCCCCAAACCCACAAGCTCCATATCAACAAACCCCAAACCCACAAGCTTCAAATCCACAAACTGCAAACCCGAAAACTCCAAATACACAAGCTCTATATCTACAAACCTAGAAACCCCAAACCCAAAAAACCCAAACCCACCAACCCTAAATTATACCAATTTCTCAATTGGTATTGTACGATGTGAGGTATTTGAGTTTGTGTAATTGAGATTGGTGGGTTTGAGGTTCGTGGATTTTAGTTCTGGATTTTGGGGTTTGTAAGTTTGTTGGCGAAAAAAATTTGAAGACTTGAGCTCACTTAATGTCTATTTATATGAAATTTCGAAGCCTGACTAAATCTTCTACTTTGGTTACGTTCTTATAATACTATTCAAGGTCCCCTCGCCTCTCATAAGGGGTGCTTGTTTAGCATGAGTCGCCTTGCCTCTCACGATATTTGTTCTTTAAAACTCGATCAATTTTTATCCTTTCTTTTCGAAATGTGTCTTTTTTGTTTCAAACGATCTGCGAATAGGTCATAGTTTATGTGGTATTTTAGTATGATATTATAAAATCCAGCAGTAATCAGCATTCATATTTTTATTACAAACACCTTGGTATCTTCGTTCGATTTTTTTAATATAAATTAATGAAACCTTTACTCTGCTCATCATTGAAAGCCCCAAGATTTTCCGGAAAAAAATCAAGATGTGAATCAAGGTAATGAATTTCTGAGTTCAATAAACATATCCTGTAGCGGTCAGCATGTCCTTAACGTATCTTTTATAATCTGAATCCTTATTGTTACCCTAAGATTTTGATAAAACATTTTTAAAACCTGTCCAAGCAGTGAGTTAAAGTGTTTTCATTTTATTTTGAAACTCTTCGTCCATCCAAAACTCCGTCATGAATTATGGCTTGCGATAGGTTTAGGCACTTGATGCAGGGATAATTAAAAGCATCAACGTTATTTAATTTTATAGCTTTAATAAATTGTTTGATGAGACCAAGTTTAATGTGCAAAGGTGGTAAAAGTATCTTTGTAGTGTTTACTAATGGATCATGTAACTTTTTTATGTAATGGTCTGCACGATTTATGTTTGTCAAAATTGTGTTTGGTAAGCAGCAGTTAAAGATCATTGTAGCTCTCTTTTAAACTTTTGGAATATTCTACCGGAAGAGACGCATACACATTTCCATTGTGCAATAAAACTGCTTTGAAACTTTCTGTGGATAAATCAAGACACAACCGTCAATCATTAGGAATGTAATTACAATAAACTAATGAGCCTTCGTGAAAAAATAACAGCTAAAAAGTTTGCCTCTTTTTCTGTAAAAAGATACCTTGGTATTCTTTATAAGAAGTCCTTTTTCTTTTAGCCTTGAAACGAAAAACTCGGCGTTTTCTTTTAAGAGTTCTAAATCTCTTACGAGATCATTAGGTCCTTGTTTAATAAACATTTTAGAAGCTATTCTATTTTTGTCATCGACTTCTCCAATATTAGATTTACCATCTGTACTATTCGTAGAAGCATGAGGTTTTGGAACTTCTTTATTCACCTTTGAGAATTCGTTTTTCTCTATTCCTCTGCCAACTGAGGCTTCAAAAATGTTTTCTGAAATTGGCATTGTAACAGAAGCGACCTATGGATATGAAATATCAGATCTGTTTTTTGCATTGAATCCAATTGCAGAAACTAAACAGAAATAACAGTCATCTATGTGATTCTCAGGTTCTCGCCAGATCATAGGAAAACTAAAGCGTTTCTCTGTTTTATCTCCCTTTTGCCATTTACTAAGAAATGTCACACAATAAGCGCGCAAAGTATTTGGTATCAAAGTCTTATCAAAATAAGGGATAGCATTTGGATAACAAGAGTTATATATTTTTTTGTAATTATATGTAAAAATCTTCCTGTTTCTTCTTAACAAGAATTCTCCACAAACAAGACAAAACACATCCGGAGTATTTGTGCACATCGTGATTTTTCTTCAAAAACAGATATTCTGAATAAAAGATTTGTGGAACAAGATCTCAAAGTGCTAAATAAAACGCATATATTTTCCTAGCTTTCGGACACGTATTGCAATACAATTTAGACACTTGCAATAAAATTTCGATATAAAATCAACAGAAAACACTAATTAACTGTTTTGAATTATAACTTTTTCATAAACATATAATTTTTCGGGCTTGCACAAAGTCCCTATAGCAACGAAGAGACTAATAAATAGGCACTAAGGGTATTGCAGACCATATATGATGATGATAACAGGTGTCAATAAAATCTCAATTTATAGTAAAATATAAAAAGTCTATGTTATGTTTCAAAAAAGCTTAGGAATTATTGTTAAAAAGTGCGTCTCACAAACTTATCTACGTAGAAACTTAAAAGTTACATTTACTGCGAATGTTTTATTTAATATTCTTAGGACAAACATACATTAAAATAATAGAACAATTGCTCTGAAAGACAAAGGGTTTTCAGTTTAAAAAACATCCATAACGAAATAGAACTTACTATTCCCACGACGTTGTTTTCGGATAATGCCTAAAGTAAGATTAAAACTCGGAGTAAGGTAAAAAGTGGTGAGAGAGACAAAGAGAGAGAGAGAGAGAGAGAACTAGGTGCGATGAGCGCGTCAGGGAAAGAGGGAGATTGTGACAAAGAGAAGCAGGGAGAAAGATAGGTGAGGATTTAGGTTGGCCTAGAGAGTAAAAACAGGTGAAAAGGGTCGTTAGTAGTGCGAAAGACGGATAGTAAGAGAGAAATCTGGTGGTGTGATAAGAAAATTATTGGTTTGGTGTTTGAGAGTTTGGGGCAGGTGGGTTTAAGGATTGTGGGTTTGAGGCTTGCAGGTTTGGGGATTGCGGGTTCGGGATATGTATTTTTGTGGATATGGAAATTGTGGGTTTGAGGTCTTTATTATTCTCTTATCCCTTTTTTCATAATAACTTGTCCTCTCTGACCTTGGTCTGATGAATTAGTGTCAGTCCTCTGTAAACTCTTACATCCTCCCCTTTGCCTTTCCTTACTATGGGTAACACTATTATTTCTTTCCATAACTCTGGCCATCCCTCTCCTCACTATACTCAACTGCACATTATCCATGCCTATTCCTGTAATTATATCACCCCATACTTCCAGACTTTATTTGCAAACTCATGTATGCCAGGTCTCCTTTCCATCTTTCATTATCCCTTATACCTTAAATGTTGTATCCGTGTATTTTCCTCCTCTGCCTCTATTTCCCTACCATATTTTCCTCCTTTCTTAACTTTTCTTCCTAATCTTCCTAGAAGCTCCATAAAATATTTTTTCCACGCTACCATCTCTATATCCTGGTTCACCCTTTCTTTAAATTAAAATATTTATTATATATTATTATATTATTATATATTATATATTATACATTATATATTAATATTAATAATAATAAGCCAAGATAATTGATTCATAACGTCAGAAAGACAAAAAGAAAATAATAATTAAAGTCTCGGTTCCCGAGTTAGGAACCGAACCCGCGACAGCGTGGCTATCAATGTTGCAGTGTTGCAACATAAGACAAACAACTATACCAGCTAAGCCACGATAACATTCTCTTTTATTAATTTAATTTTGCAAGAATTTTAAATTTAGGATTTCACGTTTCCTTTGAGCTCCTGCCAAGAGTTAAACGTAAATTACAAAATTCCTTGAAAATCTGAATTTTATTTTCATCTTTCTCACCTAACAATTTCATACCCATAATGCCAAATTACTTAGACTAATTCTAATTTAACACAGAGTATTCTGGATATCGCTATTACCTTTCAAAGTCAAATCTAATTTTTAAAATTTTACCCGATTAGGGGTCTAATCGAATTTTTCTCAAATTTACGGAAAGTTATCTTTTCTACAACTTAATCTAATGGACTATATCTCGCCCATACGAATATGTTTTGAATCAAATTCCTTGAAGAACATATCATTTAGAGGATCGTTCTCGAATATTGGTGAAATTTCTCTGGCATTGACGTCCATTATGCGTAATTTAAGTCTGCCTACCCGATTATTAAGATCTACTCTAGGAGCTATGAATGGACATAACATGTATCCATTTCGTAAAGCTTCCATAAATCCAATCACGTAATCATCAGTTTGATCTGCTCCTACTTTCCAAAAGCCTGCTACTATTGGAAAAATCGCACCCTCATGTCTCTAACTTTCATAATGATCAGCACCAAGTTCAAGAGGATAAGTAATTAATGATTATATTAATCGACGGGAAAAAAGTTGAGGTACTAACTGCCTGTATTATAAAACAAGAATGTGCAAGAATGGTCTGAAAAAGTAGAAAAAACAAAGAAAATTAGTCAGTGCGCCATGATAATTATTATTAAACAAAAAAAGCAATTTTTAAAAATAAATAATACACGGTTCTTTTGAGTGAAAAGCTTAATGAAACAAAAGTTACTATACCAAGTACTTCATTTTTTCATTTGTTGAAACACTAATATTTCCATTAAAAATCCGATATTAATTTCAAAAGCTCGGGGATACGAGTCAAGACCGATTAACAAACATATACGAAATTTATTTTGCCGGAACACGAACTAATTTGAATTTTGGTTAATTTTTTTGACCGACAAATTTCCATATTCATGTCCTTGAGTGTGAAGCAGTGGCAACTGAAAATGAATTATTGGTTTTAGTTATGCTTTTCTTGCTATTCTAGGTATCAACTAACCCTTTAGAGGATAGAAGGGCTTAAGGTCTCTATTCTGCGGGACCTTAACTAAAGAGCGATCCGTCTAGGTCCTAATAAAAAAGCTCCCTGAAATATAGTCCCAAGCAATGATACGATTGCCATTTCAATAGGTGAATTGCAACAGGACTACCAAATCCTTGAATAACATGCCATGTTGAAGGCATTGGAGTCACCTAGAAGATGTCTTAACTAAAAATTCAAGATACCAGGTCGAAAATAATTAGTATCAAGACCCTCCCTTACAAAGAACCATAGTAGCCTAAAAAAACAAAAACCCATGATAACAAGAGCTCTAAACCGAGTTCCTTACCTTACCAACTGCCTAAGTGGAGTTATTTTCAGGCCATCTTACCAGAAGCTGCTGATATCGCTAAAACCGATGACGAACATCCAAGTCAATGATGCTGATAAATTTTTACTACATCAAAAACTTCAGCGGTCGTGGCCAGACCTACGGCAGTCGTGTCGACAGGCATTGCTCTAATGAAGGAAACCTGACTATACAGGGAAAGGATTAGTGGCTCGGAAGGATCTCCGTACGCAAAGTCAGAATATCCAAGGGTAGACGCGGAAGAAGGCTAGAGGTTTATATCGCCTCGGCTTATTACCAGGCGACCTTAGCAAACCCCCTACGTTACAGAGAGAGCAAGACTCTAATTTATTACGTCCAGGACGAAAGGGTTCCCCTATGGTTAGCCTGTGTAGAATGTTTCTTATGTATAGTGTGGATCAGCACAAATATCAGCTGCAGAGGAAGAGACCTAATTAATTAGGTGAAACTCTCACATTCCACATTACAAAAAGGAGTAGGGTATTCGATTTGGCACTTTGGTTAGAAGAACTGAATAGCAAGATAGTGAAATAGAAATTCTGCAAAAGGGATTTGCTTTTGGGTTCCAAATATATATTATTACATTTAGACCTAAGGAAACTGGGGGTTTTCAATATCATAAACTCCAAAAAAACACTTTGGAACTTATTTTAAGGGGAATAAAAAGGCAGGCCTATGGTCCACACCACAACCTGCGTTACCACATACGAATCAGAGCATGCCACGTATTATCTGTGAAAGGCTCTGATTACTTCATAGAAGAAAGTGGATATAAATAATAAAAAATTGCAGTTCAGTATGGAAAATGTGCGGAATGGTTGAACACTCACCTGGATAAATATCGTAAAAAGACTAGTGCATTGTACAACTGAGCAAGCAGAGCTAAACTCATTTCAGATTAAGAGATCTACAAGACAGCCTAATATGAATACAATAAAAAAAAAGGATCTGCAAAAAAGATTATTGGAAGGGCTTTTGCGAGGAATGTAAGACTATTCGGAAAAAGTGAGCACTAAATTACGTGATAAAAATCCACTAATCAGGTTTTGAGCGAACTCAACCGACGGAAAGTAGGAAGGATGGCAAGGGAGAGAAAGAAGTCAGTCTACCTCTTTATAGAATCATTAGCGCATAGCGACTCTATGCTATTACGAAAGGGGATTTCGTCGATAACAGTAACGGAGGAAACTATTTAGGGCAAGCATTGCGCTTTAACACATTCAATCGAAATGGAAGGATGGCAGAGTGACCTCCATTCCCAAGCCTGGGAAATATTTGTGGCTTATTAGTTTAAAATCTATCATTCTGAAGGCAGAAGAAAAACTGATCAAGAGATTGGTTACGAATTAGGTTTTTTAAGATGTGAGCTGCACAGATAGCAGTTCTGAAGAAACTGTGCTTCATGCTATCGGGGAAAAACTGGGTCAGTAGCTCAAACAAAAAAATTTTGCTGCGAAAACTTTATGGGATATATGGAGCCTTCAGCAATATCCATCCAGAAGTCATGTGTGGAAAGGTTTCAAGGTGAGGCGTGTGGGACCAACTAGTGAGGTTGATAGAAAGCATGCTAGTCTGAGGCAACTTGCAGCCAGATGTGAGGAAGGGCTAGTCAGGGGAGTAGCGTCGCGTGGATGACCACAGGAGGTGTCTTGTTATCTCTACTGTTGTATACTGTAGTAAACGATCTCCATCATATGATAAATCAGAAAGGTTATCTCACCAAGTGACACACAGATGACTTCATAATCTTTATCAGGAAAGGTCTTCCGGAAGCGTTGATGGTTCTCCTAAGAATGGCGCTGCGCATCGTGCAGTGTTGATTTTATAGGTCAGAACTCTCGGATAATCCGGAAAACACAAGCCTGATCATTTTTATGAGAATGTACAAGGTGCTGAAAGTTGACACTCTAAATTCCGTAGAAAGCTGCTGATGATCTCTGACTCAGTTAAATACCTGGGTGTAATTCTAGATAGCAAAATAAACTGGGCAACGCAACTTCAGATTGATGCTTATATAGCTCTACTCCGCTTACCTTGAGACAAGTCTCCCATATGCAGCCCATTCTTTTAATGCAAAATCTAGTACACAGATGGCTCCAAAGAAGTATTGGAGTCAAGAGTGAGAACTATCACAGCGCAAAAGGAAATGATATAGGGATCCCACTTGGGCGGGCTCACACAATCTTTTAGGTGAAGGTCCTGTCTGTCCTTCGCTGCACTGAGACATTATTAGAAGAAAAGGCTGCTAGTTAGCTGATTAAAATCTCCTCGGACAGATAAACAAAGTCACTGTAATGGCAAAACAAGACGTAACATCCAGACTGTTTCGTAAGTTCAAAGAGGCATTACATCAACTTTCAGAAAATAATAACTTCATCTTCATATGTACTTCTGGTTACACAGGTATCAAGGCAAACGAAAAAGTGGGAGCAGACAAAAAGCGAAGCAGCAAGTAAATACGTAGCAACAGAACCAGTAGTTGGAATAACCTCTTGAAGCAGTGGAATGCCGACAGGTTCGAGCTATCATGGGCTATACGTACTAAATGGACAGAGCAAGGTAAATCCTTGATTTACCTACGAAATATTTTAGGATAGTTGTTTAGATGCTTAAATGCACAACCACCTTAACTAATAACTGCACAAAATTAGGTACAATCCCATGAAATTATCTGAAATTATGTAGGAACACTTGGGCCCCTCTTCATGGAACTTACGAAAATTATTAAGCGATCGTATTTGATATTCTGGGCTTGACCAAGAAGTCTAAATTCACCTACTAAGAAAAAATAGTGAAGGGTGTGGCACAATAGGTTTTATGGCTGAAGCCTCAGGTGGCGTCAGGTGGTGTATTAAATAAACTAAAAAATAAACTATTTTCTTTTTAATGAATGAAGTAATCTACTAGTATCAGTAAACAGTTTTTGTTTATTTATTTATGTAATAACTAAAAGCATAAACAAAAATTACTAGGATGATACACAAAATACTAATCAGAGTCCTCACTTTATTCAAATAAGAAAACCCACTTAAATAAAGAATTTCTATAAAAGGTTAAATACAACGAATATTCGGTGAAAGGAGCAGTATATATTAAAAACATGACAAAATGTTAACTTAGATAAAAAGGCACATTCGTTTACATAGTATTTACATATTTTTTACTAGAAGGATAGGACTAAATTTTGCTAGAGAAAATAAATATTAATTTTATTAAAAGGAAATAAAACAATGCGCGAAATTGTCCAAATATTTTAGATTCAGACTAACAAGTAGCCACCAACGCTTAGCTGCCGGAACAGGTTAAATGTACCGATTTAAGTTTTTTGGCTCTCTGTGTATTGCAAAATTGATTTTTGATTTTTTTTTACCAAAGTCGATTTTAAAAGAATTCATAAGGTTTTTCGAAAAATATTTAAACAAAAAAGTGGTCAAGACAAGTTTTATAGTGGTTTGACAGCATACGTCTAATATTTACTCTGTCAGGAATGTATTTACTACTATATTGAATCTCAGCAAAAACATCTGTGATATCAGAAACCTGCCAATTTTTCCTTTTCGTTTATCATCCACATAGGAAATTTAAGGAAAACTGTTTTTTCTAAACTTTCTCTGTCTATATAGCAAATGTAACACAAAGCTAAAAATTTTTAGGCTTGATGCATTTCGATAATTAATTGATTTTTTTAATATACACATAAAAAAACCTACCGAAGTTTTTGTAAATGGTACAATGAGTGCTGTCAACTCTAGCCAGGTAAATAAAATCTTGACCTTTTGTAAATGGTACAATGAGTGCTGTCAACTCTAGCCAGGTAAATAAAATCTTGACCAAATTTGCATCTATTGAAATTTTTGTTTTGTCTAAATTTATTCTTTCTATAGAAAAATAAATAAACTATTTTTTTTAATCTGTTGCCAATGACCAATTAGTCCGTACTTTTAAAATCAACATAAGATTTTTAATGAAAAAGGCTTCCTATTTCAAAAAACTGAAAAAAGTACTTTTTAACAATTTTAAGTTAATGATAGTTTAGTCTCTTCTTAAGGAATGATCAAGGAATACTTTTAAAGCCACAACTTTTAATTTTGATCCCCCTCTTCAATCCCATCGTATTTGGCCCGTCAAGTGTGTTTAATAATTAAATATTTTTACTTTGCAAGTGATAATTTTCCAAGCATTTTAACTAATTTTTAATTTTCATTTGGTGAAATAATTATTTCCTTTCTTCGGTCTTACGTTTTATTTTCAATGTTTCGGCTTTCAACACGGGCGTTCGTCAGAAAACTTTTCCTCTCCAAAATAAATAGTGTTTTTTGTGATAAATAAAAACTAAAACGCAAATAAGCTGCTAAAAACATATAATTTTATTTTTATTTTTGCCTGACTATAATTACGCAGAGTGAAAAAGAACATTTTAGTTTCAAACATCCTTTAAATATAATAACTTTTGATGAAGATTTAACGCTCATGTCAAAGAAAGCGTCATTTATTTTTAAGTTTGGAGGCTTAACAAAATTATTTTGTGAGATTTAAAACCAATTAAATTTTTTTTTCAAAGAAAAAGAATTCCAAATAAATATAAGGACGATGACAAACCAAGACACTGCATTGAATATTGACATTGATTGCATAGATGATACTCAATGGACGCTACAACTGAAACACAAAAGGGTTTTGGGAGTCTACTAGGATTCAAATAGGTATACTTTCTGTTTTTGGGAATCAGTGAACACGAATCCATTCCTCAAACCTAAAAACACCAAATTAACAAGTCTTAAAACCAAAAATTAACAAGCCCCAAATCGAAAATCCCCAAAACCACAAACCAACAAGCCCAGAACTCACAAGCTCCATATCAACAAACCCACAAACTCCAAACAGAAAAGCTTTCAACCCACAAGCTCCAAATCCACAAACTCCAAACACACAAGCACCATATCCACAAACCTGCAAACTCGAAACTCACAAGCTCCATATTTAAACAGGTGCTAACCTCAAACCCACAAACGTCAAACCCAATAACCCACAAACCCCAAATCTACAAGCTCCAAACCCACAAACTCAAACCCACAAGCTCTATATCCACAAACGTACAAACCCCAAACCGACAAACCTCAAACCTACAAGCCCTGCAATCATGAGAACTTGACCAAAGTGGAAGATTCAGTCACACTTCAAAACTTGACATTAACTGAGCCAAGAAACTAACAAACCCCAAACTCCAGAACCCAAACTCATATACCTCAAAGTCACTAACCTCAATCCCACAAACATAAAACCTCACATAATATAATATCAATTGCAAAATTAGAATGATAAGGGGTTGGCGGGTTTGGGGTTTGTGGATTTGTAGGTTTAGGGTTTGTAGGTTTATGGTTATGGAGCTGGTCTATTTAGAGTTTGTGAGTTTGGAGCTTGTGGCTTCAGAGCTTGTGGGCTTGGAGTTTGTGGGTTTGTTGCTTTGGAGTTTGTGTCTTTGTTGATATGAAGCTTGTGGGTTTGAGGCTTGTTGATTTTGGGTTTATGGGTTTGTGGGTTTGGGGCTATTATTTTGTAGGTTTGAGGTTTGTTACTTTGGGGTTTGTACGTTTAGGGAGATTCAATTTAATTTTTATCACATAGGTGAATCTGGTGTATATTTAATACTTTAGTGTGAAGATTTATTAAAATTTCATTAATTTTTTTTAACAAAAGATTAAATAATTCTTCATTTATTAGTTTATAAGTGAATAATTGAACTGTAAGTCCAAAGAAGGAAAACATGCAGGATGCACATAATAGTACAAATTCAGAATCACACAAATAAATTTCAATTAAATAATTTGCCTTAAAATATTTTAACTAAATATAAAAAAACTAACTTGGTATTACAAAACAATTGCTTAAACTTTAAAGTTGATCACGCGATTGAAAACTCTCAGGATTTAGCTTATCATTCTAACACATTAAGTCCCAGGAGGATACATTTTCAACATTTTTTTCAATCGCTCTATACACTATCAAAATGGGCTTTAGAAAAATTGAAAATAGTTATATCTGATTTAAAATTGTCTGGACTCTTGATTTAAAAAAAATTATGGTTGTTTATTTAACAAAAAACGTGCTTTTGTAAAACAAATTTCTTTTAATATTTTCGGATCGAAAGTATCGGTGGATTTTTTACGATTTGTGGGTTGTTTTTGTCCATGGACTCTAGCCCTTGAAATATACCCGTAGTTTAAAAAAAACATGGTGGCTTGAAATGAAAAAACTTTGTACAAAAATTGTATTTTTTTGAACTAAAAGTTTATTTATACTTCCATGAAAATGGGAAATGAGAAAATGGGAAGTGAAACTGGTGTTCCTTTTATCCCTAATAAAATTCCAATGAACAATGTTGTCTTAAATATTCAAAGTTGTATTTAAAATCTAGAACAAGATGAACAAAAGCTTAAAATTCAAAAAACTCTGACTGAACTTTTTTCAAATCTTTGTAGGAACAATAAATTTAAAAAAAATATTTTAGTCTGTTAAAAGTTATTGAAAAGAACATAATTGACTTTTCGCTGGGACCACACCCCTTGTAGGTTTAGAAAAAATAAAACGCTTTTGGATTTGATTTTCCGTGAGAAACGGTAGTTCGTAGAGAAAAATATTTTTTGCAAAAGTTGTAGAGGATTCTATAATCTGCAAATTATTTTGTGCAGTCGCTACGCTTTAACGAAAAAAGCAAAAAATAGAGGGCGCCAAAGTTTCCATTAATCATTTTTTGCACTTTTTCTACCCAAAAAGAAAATGCGTATGGTCGAAAGGAATGAAAAATTGTAGAGGATAGTTTTATCTACAAATTATCACATGCAGTCGCTTCGCCTAAACTACAAATGCTCAAAATATAGGGCGCCAAAGTTGACATAAATCAGTTTTTGCTCTTTTTCAACCAAACATTTTTTTGTTAAGTTTTGTAGATAATAGAGTCCTCTGCAATTCTCATTTATAAAATGTTTCTCTACGACCAAACTTTCTCACAAAAAAAAATTTTAGCACTTTTTACAAAACCCTTACGCAGGTGATCTCGAAAACTTGGTTTCGATTTATCTACATGCCCTACTAATTATTTATAAAATAAAATAGCCTATGACATTTCCTTCCAAAAAAATAATAGATTTATTTTACGAAAGCACTAATGCATTTGTAAAAACTATTTAAATAATCTAAAGATAATAATGCTGAGCTAGATTTAGCTTTGGATTGTATTGTACAAAAATTAACTTGCTTTATAACTTAACTAGAATATCAAAAGGCGAGATTTTAATAGCAACAAAAACTATTTTGAATAGTAAAGTGATTTAATTTAACAATAAATGCTACAACACCTGCAGTCGCTTTTTACAAACATAGTTACAAACTAGGTGTTATAAGATATCAGGTAAGATTGATAACATCAATCAATACAATTTTATATTTAAGTAGATAAGGAGGCAATCGCAGAGAAAAGGGACATATTTTTTACATGCTGCCTTTGATTAGGCACACATTTACAGCTCAAAGCAATAGTTTTAAGCACTAAAATAATTTTTTTACCTGGTACTTCATGTTTAAACATGAAATCTAGTTAGCAAAAAAAAAAACCTTCTTAGATAAACTTTTTACAGTCTGCCAAGGTATAGTTTGCCGACTTATAAATATTATAGACGTCTCGGCGAACTAACAAATTTTGCATAATAACTCGGAACGATTTTTTACAAAGTTAAACTTATGTGCGTGTAGTCTTTACTATTCAAAATATAGAATAAAATGAATGGCAGCCTAATAAAACGTATACATGTAATTGCAACATTATTTTTATTTTCCAAAAAAAAGTAATAGTTATTGGCAATGTGTTCCAGTCTGCCGTTGTTATTTTCCAATACTTATATATCGAATAAAAAAACTGCCAACTGGCAGACGATTTGTAATTTTCCAAGTGTCAATCTTATAAGGTAATTTTTTTTAATATTGACGCGTAGCCGTTTGTAATGAATAAATTAATATTTTTCTGTATGTTATTTTTTTTTGCTATGTTATATTTGCCCCACTTGCTGACGCGTCATTTTGCAATGAAGGAAAAAACTACTATAATTAAATACCATGATATAACATCACTGAAATTCAATAACAGAAAAGATGGCAAGTAAGCTTTTTAAGATATTGTAATAATGACATTAGTAACAGTGTCATTCAAGTGTTCTAAAAGTAATTGAAAATTAAAATTACTTTTCTATAGTCCTATTTTATAAGACAGCACGCTAATAGAGCGCCGCCATTTTGCGTGTATCGGTAGTTTATATTATTGAAATTTTATTGTTAACATTTTATTGTTGACATTTTATTGGAAGATGTTTATTTTACGGTTATCTGAATGGACAAGGGAACGTCTGCGCGCGTAGCGCGCTGTAAGAGGTCTAGTTTCCAGAAAACAATGATTGTTTTGCAAGAAGGCCAATATGAAAAAATTATAATAAATCAATGAATAAAAATAAATAAGTTCCAATTTCTACTATGATGGAAAAAGTATAGTCAGTGACGTTAGTCTAGAAAGTGATGACAGCTTAGATGTCGATGTACAGCACGAAGGTTTATCATCAGATAAAAATGATTAGGGATGTTGGATAGTTAGATGGCAGGTTGTCAGAAATCAGGGTTGTAATTTTCTATGTATTATAAGAATAAACGATTGTTCTTTTCTAATGAACATATGTATTATTATTCGCTCCTATTTTAATAAAAAAATAACTTTTGGAATCAGTTTCGTATGCGTCAAAAATACGGAATAATCTTTTTACATTATATTGACACTACTGTCATTACAAATCGTCTGCCATTCGCTAGTTTGTTTATTTTAGGTATAAATATTATCAAAAAACAATGGCAGACTGTAAAAAATTGCCACAAAACAGTATATTTTTGCATACAATTGAATCGCATCTGCCTATACTTCAAAGTTCGCGAATTGGTATGGCAATAATTTTACTTGATGTGTATATTGTAAAATTTTATATTAATTCCAGAGGCAGACAGTAAAAAATTGTTCCGAGTTATTGTGAAAAATTTGTTAGTTCGCCGAGACGTCTACAATATTTATAAGTCGACAAACAGCCTGCCTTACAAACATTTGTTAATCTCATGTTGAGATAAATCTAAACTATGCTTGGCAGACTGTAAAAAGTTGATTTTAGTAGCCAGTATTTCTGTGCTAATGACATCAGTATGCTTTATTTCCATACTCAGAATAAGCGTCTAGCAATAATTTTTTGTGGCTTGTATAGTCTAGAGTTTTGCTGAAAATAATGGCAGACTGTAAAATGATGATCTAAGAATGTTCTTTTTTTGCTAACTAGATCCCCTTCCTTCTCTTTTTTATTTTTATTATTATCAAATTACAATAAAGAAAGCATTTGTAAAAAATAATCAGCAACGTTTCGGCACTCATACAGCATCCTTATCAAGACAAAAAAATTATATTAAAATAAAATTCATAACAGGCAGGACCCAGCATCGCAATTACGATGCTCTCTCCCTGACACCTAAGAATCAACACACGAGAATGCAAGTCAGCTAAATTTAAGAAGAAAAATTTAAGAAGCATTTTTTAAGAAATTTAAATGAGATTGCAATCAATTTCAAAATTCTCTTTGACGTCCAATAATCAAGGTTACATGAAGAATTCCAGAAAATAAACCCAAGAATCTACCGGCAAAACTTGGACAACAACCATAAAATATTCTTATTGCAATCTGAAAAAAAATGTTCCACATGAAAAAAGAAAAAAATTTTGTTTTGAGTTGATTCTGGGGTATTTATTCTTAGATGTTTTAAAAAAATCATCGTGGTTGCGGTGCTGTTCATGCCTGCTAAAAATTTCATTTTAAGTTTCTTTTACCGTGATAAGGGTACTGTATGAGTGCCGAATCGTTAGAGGATATTTTTTACAAATGTTTTCTTTATTGGAATTTAGTAGTATTAAAAATAAAAAAGACAAAGGAAATAAAAAAAGAAGAAAAGGCATTTGGTTAGTGGCCTTTTCACTTTTCTTTCCTCTTTTTTATTTTTGACCAAAGGGAAAATTCTTTTATATTGTCATAGGAACATTTTATGGTGGTTATACAAGTTCTGTCGTTAGATTCTTGGGTTTATTTTCAGTAATGCTTCAGATTATCTTGATTATTGAAAGGTAAATAGGATTTTAAATTTGATTTCAATCTCATTTAAATTTCATAATTTGATTTCATTTTTCTTCAATTTTTAGAAATTAAAAATTATAATTACTTTATTTATCTACATTTGATCATTTGTTTTAAACGCGTCAAGGTGATTTCATAACTAATTGGTACAAAAAGCCGTCATGGTATTTAAATTACGATTCTTATCATTTGTTCAATTAAAAATTGGTGTAATTACAGATTCAGTATATAGATGTATAAAATTAGGTACTTAAAAATTAAAAAAATTAAATTTAGATTTCTAAGATTGGAGCCTCAAAAAATTATTTTAATATCATTCCGTTATTGTGGATTAACTATCCGCTTCCGTTAATAGAAAGCGTTATCAAAGGAAAAATTCATAACATTTTCAATAGTATACACACTTTCATTTTAAAAATTTAATTACAATTACTTCTTTTTTTCCATCTTTTATTGAAATGAGCTTTATTAATTTAAAATTATAGACTTTTTGGTACCAAAATTGGGTACAGAAATTAAAATTTTGAAACCTATCTATTCACGTATCTCGCCAAGACGAATGTATTGTGCCCCCAATCGTCTGAAGAAAATATTATTGAGAGTATCGTTCTGGAATATTGCTACAATTTCACTAGCATCGACATCATGTATGTGCAATTTAACTCTGCCATCGTCACTATGAAGATCCGCTCTAGGAGCTATGAATGGACACAAAATATGTCCATTTGTTGAATGTTCCAACACGCCAAGGACGTTTTCGTCATTATCATCTACTCCCACTTTCCAAAAACCTGTTGGTATTTCCGTAATCGCACCTTCATATGTCAAACTTTGATAACGATTAGCACCAAGTTGAAGGGGATGAGGACCAACTAATGCAGCCCTTCCTCGGGACCCACTAAATAGCCAAGCTAGTTCTGGAAAAATAAATTATAAGTGGAAAACTAATGATTAAATTAACCGATGGGAACTTTAGTTCTCAATAATAAGACTAACCTAATATTTCAATAAAGTTTGAAATGCTACACAATCATGGTTTTTATCAAGATTTTGTATTTATCAGGCGATCTATGTACTGCAATTAAAATTTAACTTTTCATCATATCATACTTATAATTATACTTACGAACAGGATTAGGGAAAACCACTATGAAGAAATAAAGAATGCTATTTAGAAGCCTCATTTTCTTTAAATAAATGAAAGGCACTTATTATGAGTTTCAATTAGAGTTTAACTAATCATTAGTGTTAACAAATTTTAACTGTATATTATACTATCCGCTATCTCATTTGTCCTTCTCAATTATGTGCATGTCATTAATGCTTTACTCCACACTATGGTCATAAAAAGACTTTAGCTTTATGATATTATTACGTTATTACATAATGTAGAGATCAATAACCCTACCTGAGGCATGGTGACATTACAGTCTTCCATAAATAACATACACTAGTACATTCATGCACATTGGGACAAAGCGAAAAAAAAGTTTTTTCTCTAATTCGAAGGTGATCTGAATTTTATGGTTTGTTAGCTGAATGTCCCAAAAAAAATTATTTTTAATAAATAGCCTCCCTAGTTTGGCTTTTTTGAAATCTTCCAATAATATTAACAATAATAATTTGTATTAGCTCATATCGATTGATGAAAAGCATAGGTAAAGCTAAGCTATGGATGCTGTTAAATTATGTAGAAATACCGAAAATCATATCCTTCGTTTTAGAAACATTAATGAGGTTAGGATCAGTGGCGTGTATTGCAAACAACGTAAGTCTTGAAACAGATCCCTGAGGAACTTTAGAAGTTATTGAATGCTAATAGTAAAAAAAATTTGTTTAGGAATTATTGCACCTCGTTTCCTGTCTAAAAGATAAACAGAAAATCATGTCATAACTTTATTTACGTATCCAATTTTCGAAAGTAGCTTTAGTAGAGTTCAAAAATACAGAAACTATTACTGTCTGCATTGGCATGTATCATAGAGATTGTCTGACTCAAGATATTTGGCCAATTGCCTAATATCACTTCGAGAAGCCGAGTTCTTAGCCTTATATAAAAACCAAATTATCCACTAGAACTGTACAGGAATTGATAGAATAATTAAAAATCTTAACTAAGTATGGGAAAATTACCTTCATACTCATTTAGGTGTAGCTAATTGAATATTAGGAGCATTAGGTGCTTTAACTTCGTCTGTGCAAAACTCGGTTAAAGGCACTAAGGAAGGATGAATATCATCACCAGAAGTGGTTTACTAATCACATTTTGATAGAAAAGATGGGGTATACTAAAAACACAGATTGACCTTACCACCCTCTCTGTCAGCTATGCCGCAGTTGAGAAAATATATAATAATTGGAAATAGCAACAAATTTATCGGTAATACATTCAGTAAGTCGAGTCTCAGAAATAGCAAGAACTTACCGCAATAAGGATTATACAGAAGAGAATTTCATAGTTAATGGATATTTGCTTTAATAGCCTGGGCATCAATATGAAAAACAGTTAAATTTTAAAAATACTTATTTCGGATTAATATCCTGTACAAAACTACGAATTTTCGCAGCTGGACAGCTTAACAATATCTAAATTAATACCTGCTATTCCCATTTCTCCAAAACTTTTCTTTCCAACTCTCTGCTCTCTACGAGAGTATGAAAGTGCGAAAGTACCAATCACTGATACAATTGATATTATTAAATTTTTTTAAAACTTCCCCTCCGATCTTATACCTTTGATAGAACGCTCTCTCAATTATCCTTGCTTCTTTTTAAATAACTAATTCTACGAATAAACCTGGGGAGCAGAAATGGCTTCTCTAATAACACCTGTAATAGGCAACATCTTTATGGGAGATCTAGAAACGAAAATCTTCAAACAGGGGCATCGAAGCGATACTTTTTATGGATGGGCTCACCGAAAGTATGTTTTAAAATAATAATTTAAGATCGGTGTTGGCTTTATTTTATTATTGGGTTTATTTATTTTATAAGCGGACTCAAGTCTACCCAGCTCGCAAGGCTCCGACGTCCCTATATTCAACCAATTCAAGCCTAAGCCGGAATTTCGATTCCGTTACGTTGCCGACACTTTTGTCATCTTCCGACATGGACTAGAAGAACTTAATAAGTTTTTTGATTTCGTCAATAGATTATATCCTATTGTTTAGTTTACCATGGAACTTGAACAAGGCAGAAAATGTCCCTTTTTGAACGTACTAATTTACAAAAGATCTGGTAATACATTAGGATATGCAGTTTCCATAAAAACCAGCCACATAAACAGATACCAACATGTCTCCTCCTACCACTACCCATCTCAAATACAATCGGTCATCAATTTCATTGTATATAGAGCTGTCTTTATAACAGATAAAGGTAACTTACAAAAGCAGTGACAAAACGTTAAAGAAATCCTATTACAGAACGATCACAGAAACAAACCTACTAAAGAAAGAAAGTGAAAAATGACCACCATCCTGCCCTACATCCAAGGTTTCACAGAACAAATTAAAAGAATTTTTAACAAAAAAAACATGTGAACCATATTTAAACCACCTGCACCCTAATAACATCAATAGATACAATGGATTTATACCAATCTGATTTGGTTTTCCACCCTCCCGAATTAACAAAGGACCTGATTAGCCATTCACGTTTAAACAGATTCCACAGTGAGGAGCTTTGGCTAATTACATGAATCTTAGAGAGCATACATAAGAATAATATAACCTGATACCTTAGTTTCAGGTTAGCCCTACAGAATCGAGTGCTTATGTTAAAGCAACATCGAAAATAATTCTTGATGTTGTACACGATTGGAATCCGAAACAAATAATTTTTTTTTAATTTTACCATTTACCGTCAAATGGGGTAATTATGGAGATTTTCTGAAAATTTAGACATTCTTAAACTTATAGATCAAATTACATAAGGCGAATTCAATTAGAATTTAGAACCAGTTAAAACTCGAATCAAGCCTAAACTGTTTGTAGGTTATGCTTAAAACTCCCAGAAGTAATTTAGGCTATCAACTTACGAATTTCCAAATTTACTCAGCATATACAACACCACCCCATTTGAGGGTACATCATCTATGAATTTTAATTTTTTACATTAAATACGTAAAATGCTAAGAAATATTCATGAAATCAAAAGTTCCTGCAATTAATTTTACTAGAATGTTTCCTTTTTCTATCTCAAAGTTACGAAGGCATTGCGGTATAATAATTTATATTATTTGTAATATTTAGTCAGGGAGCTGACAAGTTTCCTTAAAATCAGTTTGGAATTGCGTTATTGTAAACACAAGATTATGCCTTTGATTAGGATTCATGGTGTAGATTTTTAATTATACTTACCGGCAATTTGCTAACGCAAATCTTTATTACAATTGCACCGTGAGAAAATAAATTTTACCTTCGGTACACAATTCGCAAAATTATTTTTACTTCAGAAAAGTTTGACGTAATAAAAATTTGTTCAAGTTCATTTATTTTATTAGCCTTACATCACAAGTCTTAAAAGGGGACACGTGGAATAAGATATGATAGAATAGAAAACGTAGTTTCCATTTTTTTTTTATTTAAAAGTGACTTTCAGAACTTTATATTTTAAAATCTCCATGTTCCTGTACACGAAGCTACACAGAAACATTATTATTTTTCTCTGACCCTGAAGTCGCAAAAGTGCTTCGGATTTATCACATTGTAATATACAATTCAAAGGGAAGGAAATTGCGTATTATGCAACGGATATAAAATAAGTAGTAGATTAAAAATATGATAAAATAGTATCTTTCTACCAAAAAAAGTCTAATTTTCTAGCAAACCAAATAAAACAATGCAATCTTCAATATGGATAAACTATTAATTGTAACATTTTTTATTAAAATATTTATTTTTCTGATTGCGAATTCTTACATTTTTATTTTGCTTATTTTTTTAATGTAAAAATTATTTAAAAAGATCAGTTTGAGATCAATTTTTTGCTATGAAGGTGGTGACAAAAGTGTAGAGAAAGAAGTAAATAAGTTGGGTTAAGGCTGGGAAAGTTTCGGGAAAATGAGAGGTACTTGTTAATGTGTTTAGATGGGTCTGCTATTGTACCGTAGATTTACAAATGCAAATTTATAAAATTTACAGAATTTACCAGCCTAATCCTTGTTATTGCTTTAAAGGCGCGTCTGGCCAGTAAAGGTTATGGTTATATTGTGAAATAAAAATTTTTTAAAGTTGAAAAATCATTGAAATTCTATTTCCGAATTGCCAACTGAGAAACATCTGCCTCACTATGGTTTAAGAGATAAAGTAGGAGAAAACAATTCTGTAGTACTTAGCCTGCAGTCTTCAGCTTCTTAGCGGCAATACTATTTAAACCAGCAGCCGTACTATTCTTTATGTTCGTAATTATGTCCATAATCTCAGAGACAGATTCTTTTAACAGATTCGTTCTCTACGTCGCAGTTTTCCTGCGCAACAGCTTCACATTTACATAATTCCTTTTAAAATAATTGCACGGTGTTTTGTGTTTTGTCTTTATAAAGGAAAATTTAGGAGTCAAGATCCCTTTTGGACCAATATTTAGTGGCAAAGAAACAGCCCTCAGTTGGTGTGCTAATCAAGGAACAGATATTCATTTCCGAAGAATTCACCTAGTAATCAGTCGCACCGATGAATGCCGAACTAAGCAGGGGCAGACCTTTTACTTTTCTAGCTGCCCGTGGGATCAACATATACCACAAAAAAATAAAAAACATGGCGAAAGAGGGAGGAAGAAAGGGAGGTTAGGCTCGAACGGCTCCAACATTAACTTTTTCTTCCAATCTGTCTTCGGCCAGCCGAACTGAAACGGCGGCTGCGTTCCCAGTTTCTCCGAGAGCTAAGGGATTGACAGTCCCTCTAAATTAGTTTATGGAGACGGATACAGCTAGTGAAGCACCTGAATGACACTCAAAATAGTGTCTCCAGAACAATAGCCAAAATTCTAGACCTACTTTGTAGATCTTCCTATTTATCGCAGCCAACCCAACATCTAAAGCTTACCTACATAACAACGTGGCCGAGACAAGGCCATTGCAAGGTTCAGACCGCAAGAAGGTATGGGATACGACGTATTTCCCAGGTAAGCTGGAAGACCAAGACTAAGGCCAGGAGGAGCCTATCAGGAGAAAGGAATATGCAGAACAGACCAACATCACTGCTACTATCCTAACCTGTTCTCAATTTAACTTTTATCAGAGTTAAAAGGCCTCATCAATTCTGCAGAGGGGCTAAACTAAGGGCATGCATTCTGGGGAACGAAGTCAATGTTTTCTCGCTGCTAGTGCTATGTTTACTCAGCACGTACTCGTGGGACATTATTGGATCGGACATCCAAGAAGAACAGACTGGAACCGGTATTCCACGGAACAAAGAACTACCTTCCCCGAAGTGCCAAGGACAATTAGAGACGTGGAGATCCTGGAGGTGGCAGCGAAGATTTTCGCGAAGGCTATCAAATCTACTGATGAAACTAATGTTCTACTCCCAAGAGTCCGAAAGACTGAGGAGACACACTATTAGAACTGAACACTGAAAGAGCTTTGCAGAGTAAAATGGGCTAAAAAGCTTTTTTATAGTAACAGATTATAAAAGTGTAAAAAAATTTTCTTTTTTTAACATTAATAAGCCCTTACAATTGCAGCCTCGATAGACCATATTTTCCTGTTCTGTGGAAACCTTCAAAAATTCCGTTTTTAGCCATTAGTGATGACAAAATGTTTAATTTGAAAATATGGCTTCTAAGAAAAGTAATTAAAATTCATTTTAAAAAAATTACGAAGATGCCACTTTGTGGAAATTTATCCAATTTATGCGAAGGTACCTAGAATTAGTGGGAAACTTGTCTTGAATGATGTTCAGCAGAAGCACATGTATTTTTAAAAATTTACAATTTTTATAAAGAAACTAATCAACAAAAGTGATATTTTTGGTAATTATTTAAACAAATTTTATAAACAAATGCCTAATGTCGTCATTTTTAATTACATTTGTTTCGTTTCTCTTAACAGAAAGAACAATGAATATCTTGCTTACAGCTTTCTTGTCGAATTCTTTTATTTAAGAAAATTAGTGTTTTTTGTTTAAACAAAATTAATCAACGAATCCAAAATATTATCCTTTTTCTGTAAAAGAAATTCGTTTCTTTAAAACTAACTTGAGATAAGTTAAAAATACTTCTTTATATGATACTTGGTCATAAAAATTCTATTCGTGTAAACAAATTATACAAACAAATTGATTGCTTTTCCATTTCACAACAAGTGGATCAATACTACACAATTAGTAATTGTGGTTAGAAATTGTAATAAATAAATGCATAATTTTGCCCTGTTTTTCCAGATAAATTTAATTTCTTTAACAAAATCGATTAAATTTTTATAACCCATAGCCCACGGACACCTCATTTGGCCCCACTGTGCCAGAGCATGCGTGACGCAGGCAGTGCGCGCTAAGTGCCGAGCAAAAAAAAGCAATAACTTGCGACTTGATATGAGTTATCTTGTTTTTCCTTTTTTATGTAATTCCAACGAATCCAGCGAATCGATATCAAATAAATAATGACCAAATTCATGCAGAAAAATGTTATTAACAATAACTTTTGCGAAACTTTGAATTTTACCGAACCGCTTAAATAGTATTTTTCATTTATTCTTGGAAACCGAACAAAATATTTGCTGCCGAATAATAATTGATTATTCTCTTATGCAACTATGTTAGCTATTTCAAAAGTTGGCTTTAAGGAGTCTTGGTTGTTTCGTGTCGAATTAAGTAGGGGACGCCTTTTATATGAATGCTTATTGCTACTTCTTTTTTTTAAATTATACGTATTAAATTCCATCCAAGTACAAGAGTAAGAAGTTGCGAAAAAGACGGAAAAAAGCGGCAGCATAAATTTTTTAATTTCACCTAGGCGCCTGGTGTGAACGTGACGTCCCTGCCGGTGTAAAACTGGCAAAGCCACGCCGACTATACGTCTCTCGCTTTCGCCTGCGCCTCACACCACATGTGCTCGACTAGAATTCCACCTAATGGGTGGAAACTGACCATGGAACTTCCGGTACAGCGTTTTACCAGAAATCGATCTAAATATGTTAATCTAGATGGCACCTCTTGTTTCTTTGGGACTGCGCATTACAAATTAGCAGACGCCACGTGTGTTTAAAATTATGGTGGAATTAAGTTAAATGGCATGTAGTGTTATCTATTTGTGATTATTATTGAAATTAATATAAAATTATCAGAGTACGTACCTCCCAATAATGTTATATAAAATTAGTAGCGTATGATTGTGACCCGGAAATTTAATTTTTACCTCGAGCAGCGTGCTTTGAAAAATGTGACTGTCTAACCTCAAATTCATATTTTGATATTTGAGGTGATGGAATTTTGAAGTATTTGAAGTTTAATATTAATTCCGGCTTTTCAAAATAAAAATTTTAAGCGAATTTTATAGACAACATTATATATTTCAGCAGGTGAAAGTCAAAGTAGTTTGCTGGATATCAAAGAACCTTCAGAGTTTTTAAAGTTGTTTAATGACATATTAGATTCAACAAATGCCGTCTCTAAAAATTCCATCCATTCAGAATTCTGGGGTCAAGCAAGAAAGTGCTTACTTCAAAATGTTACATTCATACATCCTGAAACACGTCGACCTGTCTCTGTACCTTCATTCAGAAATTGGGCTTCTACGCTTTAACGGTTTCAACTGCTAAAAAATAAATTAAAGAAAAATTGTGCTAAAAATTTTTCACCGCGAAATGTTAATCAGGACGCTCTTGAAAATTGTTTTGGCAAGATTAGAAGTCATGGTAGGCGAAACGTCAACCCTACATCAACTTAATTTCAGAATTTATATAAATGTCTGCTAATTAATAACTCACCATCTGCTGACTCTTCGACATTTTATTGAAAAGGCGAAAGAAGTTTTAAAAAACAGCTAGGAAAATGTAGAAGATAAACGGAGCACTTTCCTTCTCTTCCCTCAACGAGTTATATAACTTGTCATCCGTCGAAAACCAAAAATGAACAGAGAAAAATGGAGAAAGGCAGGGTGGATTAAAATAATGTACAACGATTAAATTTAAAGAATTTTTCTACACATTTAAAACGACTTAAAGATGTATATAGGCAGTGTAAATGGGACGTGGTACGAGTTTACGGCGGAACAGTTCATTAAGAGGATCATCTGGCATTATTGGTACAATCTCGCTGCAATTGACACCATTTATGCGTATTTTGACTCTTCCTAAATTATTATTAAGATCCTCTCTGCGAGTCATGAATGAACACAAATGATCATTTCCGATTACTCCAGTGATGAATTCGTACTTATCATCTGTTACTACTTTGCAAACAACGGGTGCTAACGGCCAAATTCGAAAGGGCTGTGCATAACTTTCGAAATGATCAACATTATAAATTTCCAAGGGAGCAGGACGAATCGCGTCTTCTTTATGTCCCTTAGCTAATTCTGTAAAAATAAAGTACATGCTGTATAAAATTTCTGTTGCCACTTTACATTTAATTTAATGTAGAAAATTAATTATTGTCTTAATTAGTTTATCAATTTGATAAATCAACACAGTAAGACCCGAGATATCAAACAATTAAACAGTAACCTAATTAAAGTATAAAGGTAAATTTTTAAGAAAAAACAAGAATTTTTAACAAAAAAATTCCATTTTTATGTGAAAAGGCTCGATTTTAAACCAAAATAGGAAAATTTAAATTTTTAGTCGTTAAAAGTAATTTCAAACTAAAACAATAAATTATATTGCAACAAAATAGTTACAGTTTTAACCAAAAAATCATATTTTCAATTAAAATTTTTTATCTTTGCGAAAAGAATAAATATTTGAAGAGTTTATTTTTCAAACTACCATTAGAATTTTTGGCCAAATAGTCGAATTTTCAACTGACATAATTAATTTTGAATTAGTTGAACTTTCAACACAAGAGATGAATTTTTAAGTAAATTGATAAATCTTTAATTAATAAAATCAATTTTAGTAAAAAGTGTCCATCCTTCAACCAAGTAGTGGAAACTTTAATCAAAAATATTTATTTGTAACCGATAAAATTAAAGTTCTACAAAAAAATCTAAGAAAAACGCATTACTTTTTTTAATAAAAAAAGAATGTGAAAAGAGATGAATTTTCAAATGAAAAAATAATTTTTTTTTTCAAAGCATCTGCAAAATTTGAAATTTTCATCTCCAAAAGACAGATTTTCTACAAAAAAAGTTTGAATTTCTCAGAAGAGGACTAATTTTCTACAAATATCCGTATTTTCAAGTAAGTACTTTAATTTTTGACCAAAAAGATTAATTTTTAAACTAAAAATAGAATAGATAATATTTAATTCAAGAAATTTAATGATTATCCAAAAAAAGAATCTATTTTAAGAAATACCCTAATTGTAACAAAAGAAATAATGTGTGAACTAAAATGATACATTTTCCATTAAAATATTAATTTTTAACAAGGTTCCTAAATTTTTTACGAAACAGTTTAATTTAAAAAACGAAAATGGGAATTTTCAACCAAATAATTGCCCTATAAACAAAATAGTATAATTCTTAACCAATTTATAAAACTTATGACCAGAAATTTAATAATACATTAGTCAACAAAAAATAGTCGGATTTTTAATCAGAAAAAAAATTCTAAACACAGAAATTAATTTATTATTAAAATGATGAATATTCACGTGAAATAGATCAATTTGTAACTAAATAAATTAATATTCTACCAAAAAAATGGAAATTTAAGAAAATAAGTAAAGTTTCAAATAGAATGTATAAATTTTAATCTAAAATGGAATATTTAAATTTTAAGGAAAAAAATTAATTTTTAACAAAAAAAGGAAAAAACCTTTTGTAATGATGCATTCAAATTAACATTATCAGAGAGAATTCATCAAACTTAAGATAGAACCATTTTTTGTCCCATCTCTTTTTTTTAGTTTAGTCAGGAAACCCGTAACTTTTTAGCGAGGAAAGAGCCTTTTGTGTTAGCAGACGAATTTTTCAGTAGAAGCGATTGCAGAAACGTTTAAAGTCAGACACGCAGAGAGGGGGGACAATCTCCGAAATCTATCCCCACCACTTACGAGTATGTATGCTTGCTCCATGTTTAGCGAGTTAGGAGAACTTTTGACTCATACGCACATAGAGCAGAAAGATGTGTAAAAAGTGGTGGGGCTGGATTTCTCGAACCGTCCAACGTTTCGAAATAGGTGGTTCATGCCTTACTTTGAAACCTAATAACAATTCTAATTTTGCAGATAAAAATTAGTTTTTTTAACATTCCCTTTTTTCGCGGCACGTCACATGTAAAAATCACACTTGGAACAAGAAATCAAAAAAGGGTAGCATGGTTGTATACAAATTAAAATAATAAATCAAAAATTCCTTTTCCAAAAATTAGTTAAAGTTTTAGTTTCTGAGTAACAAAATATTAAAGCTGGCCCAATAAGTAGCGCTGTATAAATAGTCATGCATCCGTAAGCGGGCGTTTAACGCAATATAGTCACCGCCGTTCTCCCGCCGCTAACCCCACCACAGCGCTCTCCTCAATAACACTGCGTTGAACTCCTGCTCACGTACATACGTCCACGTAAACTGGGCTTCTGATTTGTCCAGTCTAAATAATGTATAATTCAAAATTTAAAACTTACGCTGATTTTTAGAAAAGGAATTTTTTATTCTTTTTTTTATTTTTATACAGCTATATAAGTCCGGATACTTGATTCTGGACCACCCTGTATATACGAGCCCAAAAGTATCCTACCTAAGTTTATGTCTTCGCGCGGAGATACTCAGGCGACCTCTGGAGGGTACGAAAGTCACCAGAAACTCCTAACCTTCTCATCAGGAGCCCGAGATACCGATAAAACGACTTAGTTCCCGCGCAGCATGTATTTGTTCACATCGACTTTTTTGCGTTCGTCGCAATTTGTTTATTGCTTAAAATGACAGGACGAACCGAACAGCGCATAAAATTTTGATTTAATCTCGGTAAAAATTGTACGGAAACTATTGAAATATTGCAAAAGGCCTTTAAAGATAATTGTATGGGCAAAACACAAATAAAAGAGTGGTATAGGTGGTTCAAAAGTAGCCACACATCTGTTGACAGTGATCCTCGTTCTGGCCAACCTTCGACGGGAGCATCGTCAAATAATGTCGAGCGTGTACGTGTCGCAGTTGAACATGATCTTCGTTTGACTATGAGAGAACAACAAGATGAACTTGGAATACCAAAAAGTACTGTTTGGCCAATTTTAACAGAAAATTTAGGAATGAATCGTGTGTGTGCAAAATTCATTGCGAAACTGCTCACAGAAGAACAAAAAAAACTTCGATTAGAAATCTCTTAGGCCAATCTGGAAATGATTAATAGTGATGAAAACTTTCTTAACAAACCAACCATTTTCACAATGGGAGCTTCCATGCCAGCCTTGGCCGAAAAAATCCCGTCAAAGCCGAAGCAACATCAAGTCAATGTTGATTGTAATTTTTCGATTATGAGGGCGTTGTGCGTCACGAATATGCTCCTACAGGCCAGACAATCAACAAAGAGTACTACGTTGAAGTTCTGAAAAGATGGCGTGATGCAATCAGGAGAAAACGATCGCAACTTTAGGAAACCGGTGATTGGCTTCTTCATCACGACAAGGCTCCAGCGCACACATCAAACCGTGTGCAGCAGTATTTATCGAAACACAGTGTTGTGCAGCTCCACCAGGCTCCATAGAGCCCCGATATAGCTTACTGAGACTTTTGACTGTTTCCTCGATTGAAAACGCTGCTTAAGGGACATCGATTCGACGATAAAGAGACTGCTGAAACTAATGCGACGAATGTACTAAAGGCAATTCCAAAGTCTGACTGTCAAGAGTGCTCTAATAAGTGGAAACATCGATATGAGAGTCTTGTTCAATTCAAATAGGGAGTACTTTAAAGGATGCCCCCCCCCCCGGATGACGAAAAATAAATAAAGCGTCGAGAGATCGAGGTAGGTCGGATACTTTTGGGACAGCCCTCGTACACTGGCATTCGCAGACAATATAGTGTTTGTAGCAGATGATGAAGAAGGGACGGTGGTGGAATTTGAATGTAGAAAAGACAAACATAATAAGGTTCTCAAAATGAGGAGGAAGAAGGAAAGAATCGACGGGGAGCTGGAAGTGAATTCAGTTACAAAAAATTGAAGAGATTTCATATTTGGTATATACCTTGCCAACAAATGGAGATCGTAGAGCTTATTTTAAAGAAAGGATAAAAAATCAGCAGGAGTAATGGAAAAGATATGGGGAATAGGATAAAGAAAGTTTTTTAAAAATAGAGGAGAATGTGTTTACTATGGTTATTATTGTATGGCTGGTATCAGGTTATGAAGCAGAGATATGAAGATGGAGAAGAAAGGAAACTGATGAAAGGGAGGGGAGATAGCGAGAAAGTTGTTGATGGTGGTAGAAGGATGGAGAGACGGCGATAAAATTACTAGGATTGGAAGAAGAAAGGATGGAGTTCTTCAATGCTAGAGATATGGAAGACAAGACTGGACTAAACTATGAAGAACTGGAAAAAAGGAATGGAGGCAGACAATTGATGTACGAGCTAAGGAAAGGGATGTGTTAAGAAAAAAAAAGAGAATAGCAAGTGCAGAGTCCGTAAACGAGAAGAGGAAACATGGATGAATGGATTTATTGGGAGAAGAGTGGATGAAAAAGTTAAATGGACAAACGGAGCAAATGTAAAAAAATTTAAAAAAAGCATGTGAAAAAATGGCAAAGTGAAGGTAAAGAAGAAGTGGAAGAAAAAGGAAACGGCAGTCGCTTATATTAGAAGCGAAAAGATTTGTAAGTACTGGTTATGTAATAGCAGCAGTATATTAAAATACGGTTTCCTATCCTCCTTCCTGGACGATTGTGTACTTTTGCCATACCCCCCCCCCCCCCCTCTTTTACTTTTCAGTCTTGTAACAGCATTTTTTTTTTATTTTATTAAAGTTCTAGGCTTTCCTAACAAATAGCCTGTTCAAGAAAATGTTGAACTTTTTTTTTGGGGGTGTCGTGG
>JAAAKG020018621.1:0-20451 GCA_010014905.2 Druon quercuslanigerum
TAAACTCTACACGCAATGTGTAGAGTTGCACAATGTGTAGTATCGATATGTGTAGTATTGATACCCAGCCCTCAAAATTTGGTGGAAATGAATTTTCACAGTGAAATACAATAAATTTCAATATGAAAAAATTAAAATTTCTGCAATTTTCAATTAAATATTAAAATTAATAAAATAAAATATAAAAAGTGCAATAAATTAAGGTTTATTCATTACATTATTTATTTTTATTTTAATATTTATTTTTATTTACTATCATAAATACTATTGCATAGTACTTTATATTAAAGCCTATATATTAATTTTATAATAAGATAAAAAAAAGAAAATTAAAAGAATATAGTAGTTTAAATTGAAGAATATATTAAATGTAAGAGAAAATTGAATTAACTTAAAGAAAAGTGCAGAGTGCGAAAATAGTAATTTTTTGTAGGAATTTGTAATTATAAGTCAAATTGTATAAAAATGAACGAATTCTAGCAAAAAATTAAAAGCAAAATTTAATTGGAAAATTATTGTACATTTATTTTTGATTTTTATCATTATCCTAGAATCAACAAGTTTTTTTATTTTTTCCCATTTTTACAATCTATTGAGATTTACTTATTGCATATTTAAAATTGTTTGTCTGCAAACGCTTTCCATTAAAATTCATCCAATATCAAAAGATTTCAATTTGAATTCACTTAAGTTTGAAATTACTCAATTTTGCATTGAAATGCTCGACTCGTGAGGCGTCTAATTTAAATTTTTTCGTGAAAAAGTATTAGATTTCCAATACTTATTCGCGAAAAAAGTATTAGCTCCAATACTTACCAATACTTCTTTTTCATAAGGAACTCTGGCTTCTAATTAAAAATTGTTTATCTAATTATTAGAGATTTGAATTTCCTTAAGCTTTAATATTATATATTTTTTAACTTTAATTTATTCTATTTGTAAATATTTAAATTTTGAAATTTTTGAAATAAAAAAGTTTTCAAATGTACTCAATTTGACTCCGATAATTAGGCCAGAAAGTTGATATTTTTTAATTGACGTCTAGGAAGGGTTCTAAATTGTTCAAATTTCAATATTTTTAATGTTCTGTGATTTCATTATAAATATCATCAAATCCAAATTGTTCCATTTTTTGTATTTGGAAGTTCAAGAAAATATTTTGTTTAAAAATGTGAAAACCGTTATGGAAAACTTGTTTAATCTCCCAAACAGGACTAAAACAGTATGAATGTTTGAGACTTATTTTTTCTTATATCAGACGTGCTTATTTTTATTTGCAAATACAGATGTTAGAACAAGTTCACTTTAAACTTCTTAAATGTATAATCATATTTTACTCCTTTTGACTTAAATACGTGTTTCTTACCTGAAATTGTTTTTCTTTTTTACTAGAAAAATCAAGTTTTTGCTAAAATTATCATTCTTTTCGTAATACTTCACAAATAGTTATAAATTTATAAAAAAGAAATTACAATATTTACATTATTGTGCTTTTTGTTATTTCGATATTTGAATTCATGAACAATTTTTAATTATGAGAGTTTTTATAGATTAATGCACATTTAAGACCATCCGAAATTGAAACATTGAAAGTTCTGTACTTGGAAAGGGGATTTAGAAATTAAAATTAAAAATGGAAGAAATTGAAATTAACACCTTTCTTTAATTTATAATTTCAATGTACCTTTTTGTCGCAGGGAGTGTTGATGGAATAAAATTTAAAATTTCGAAAAATTTAAAGCAAAATTATTAACTACAGTTTTCTATAATAAACCAAATTTACCTTTTCTTTTTATTAAATTCGTTTAAGTTAGAATTGTTTGAATATGTGCAAGAAAGTCTATCTTGTGATTTCTTCAATTTTGGATCAGGATCGAGTAACTGATTATAAATTTATTATGTACGATAGGGATTCGAGAAAAAAATTAAATTTGGTTGATATTTTATATGTTCCTTAGATTAAAAAATTAAATGAAAAGATTCTAGTTATCATAATTTGTTACTCCTATCTTTTAACTTTTAGTATTTTTAAAATAAAAACATGAAATTTAGTCATTGGTTTATATTTTTATTATAACCCTTCAAAAAGTATGGATTTTATTTAAATTTTGTATGATAATTAATAATAACAGTGTAAGTGAAAAAACGAGTTTCTATGAATTTTAATTTCCAAAAATAAATATTTATTGTAAAGAAATTAAATCAGAATAGGTTAAAGAGATTGGATTTTAAGATCTAAGAACAAGGAAATAAGTATTATTAGTTTGTTTTTAAAGTTATATAAACATAATTTTTCTGAGCTTCTTGAAAAAATTAAAAAGGTTTTTAAAGATTTTAGATTTTCCAAAAAACAATCTAAACAATTTTAACGGACATTTTATTATTTTACAGAATTTTATAAAGTATTAAGAAAAATTTAAGCCAGTGTAAAATATATTTAGAAAATTTAATGTTTTTAAGCAATAACAAATTTTTTAATATTTTGCACCATAATTTTGGTACAAATATCCCCTTTCCATGTCCTGTTTTTCGTATCAATTTTTTGAAATTCTTAGGAACCGTTTTCACACCGTTTTCACGTTTTCCCTAAAAATTTATTTCAAAAAAATCATTTGAAATTTTTCCATGGATCTTAAGAAGAAACTTTTGTCATTTTTCAACCTTTCCACGTTGTTAAACTGCTTCTTTTTTCAAAATCTTTCAAAATGTTTATTTTGTTTTAAAGTTCAATTTTTTTTTTTAATATCAAATTATTCTAGAAAATTTTTAAAATAACGCATAAATTTCTAATTTCTCTTCACTTCTTTCAAAGTAATACGAGTTTTTCTTACAATAAAAAGAGTTCTGCATATAATTAGAAGAAGTGACGTAAAATCTTCCGGATTCTTGTTTTTTACCATTTTGGAAATCTCTTCACATCTTGTTAGATATTGGCTTAAAATGAACTTTTCAAAGTAAAAAATTAATTTAATATTTTGTAAGGAATTTAAAAAAAATTTGCATTTGTTTAAACATTTAAAATCTTTTTCGAAAAATTTGTTATCTTGTGTATTTGCAAGGAGAGACGAAAGTTATGAATTTCCAACCATAGAAAATTAATTTTTTAAACGTAATTCAAAAGTTACATTTTGTTTTGATTTTTTTGAAATCTTTTCAAATTTTAAATATTTTGCTGCCTTTTTAAAACTTCTTGATACCTCTTAAATATGCATGAATATTCTCTAACATCTTTTAAATTTGTAAATTATTTGCAATATTAAAAAATTTATCATTTTCTCTCAAAATTAATTTAAAAAAATTATTTGATTATTATCCAGGAATCTTAAAAATTTTTTTGTTGATTTTCTTGAAACCGTTCAAGATTCTTAAAAATCTTTTCTGGTCGAAATGTTCAAAAATAAACCTATGTTTTATATTTTTATGGGCCTTCACAAGAATTGACATATATAATCTTGCAAAATTGAAAACGTTTTCCACATTTTGGAAAATCATTTAAATTTGTTTAAATTAACATCCAATATCCTTACAAAATTTCAGGATATAAATAATTTTCTAATATTTCGAAAACTTCTACAACGTTCTAATATCTATTAAAATAACTGAGTTTTCTAAAAAAAATTTAAAGTACAGAAAAACTAAAAAAATTGTCTAAAAATTTTCGAGATTCATTTTGATAGATATTTTGAAATCTTAAATATTAAATTAATCTTTGTAAATATAAGCTATATATAATTAAAAAATTTTCTAGAAATTTTATTGTCAGTACCGAGATTTTCTTTTCACCGTTGCCAACAGTTTATTCATTTCGTTAATTCAGATATTCTAAGTTTTTATCCATAATTTCATATTTATATTCTCTTGGAACGTGTGAAGAAGTATAAAAATTATAGAGTGGTATTAAAAAGTTGAGAATAGAATTATTCTTCAATATTAAAAAATTGTTTGCGATCCAAATTTTCTCTTTTATCAATAATGTTTAAAAAAATTTGGAAGTAAATATTATTAGGAAATAAAATTATGTATTTGGAAATTTGAATTTAAAAAATTTAAGGCGTAAAAAATGCGTAAAGTTTATTAATAGACGAGCAAACTGTAAACAGCCAGTAAAAGTCATATTCACGCAGTGTCGCAATCAATTAGGTTAACGAAAGCAATGTTTGCGAGATCTCGTGACTATATAACTTTTTAAGAAACTATCTAATACTCGCGATATGCGCACGGTTATTCAATCTTTTCATTTCAAAATTTTCTAAAATTACTTGAAACCTTCTGCAAGCTAATGAAAGCCCATGAAATATAAAATCTTTTTTAATTCCTGGAAATAGTTCAAAATGTCTGATACTTTCTTAGAACTATTAAAATTACTTAAAACCCTTAGAGTCACATTGATTTATTTTTTTGTGTTCGATAGAAATCTTCAGAAGTTAATTCATATCTTTTTTCAAACCAGTGGAAACCATAAGAAGTTTTGTCATATCCCATAACATATTTTAACACCCATTGAAAACTTTCAACAAATCGTTAAAGTCTATCTGAATCTATGCAATAATATCAATAAATTTTATGCATGTATAATAAAATTAAATAAATTTCTTGTTTTTCCAAGAAATTATTTAACCAGTATTCGGCAATACCTAATATCAGAAATTAATGAATCTATATGGAAATCTTATAAAATTAGTTGTAATCCGTAGGCCAGGACATCTCAAAAAATTCTTGGAAATCCCTTGAAATATTCTTGCATCTCTTGAATTCCTTAGAAAAATTTGTAAAATCCCTCAAGATGTTTTAGAGTTACTCGCAATCCGTTTGGAAGTCCTGTGAAATATTCTGAAGTACTTCGAAAAAGCCTAAAACCTTTACGAATATTTTGCAATTCCTAAACAATTTTCGAATTTTATTGAAACGTTTAATAGGTTTGTGATATGCTCTAGAATATTTTGAAACTTATTGAAAACGCTTGAAATCTCTTAAATCTCTCAAAGTCCTTAAAGTATTCTTAAACGAGTTAAAGCCTATAAATATTCAGTGACAATCTTTGAAATTTTACAGTCTATAGAAATTATTTGACACAGCTTGAAGTCTCATAACATCCATTATAATCTCTTCAGTTTCTCTAAAATTCTCCGAAATCCTTCTAAATACTTCGATAGATCTTAAAATATTTTGAAAACACCTAAAATAATTAGAAATGATTTACAATATTTCGCAACTGTTCCAGAACGTTGATATTTTTTGGAACTTTTCAAATCACTAAGATACCTTCTGTATTATCTTGAAATGTTATGACATAATTAGAAATCTTTTAAATCCTTATGTCAGGCGTAGACTCAAAATTCTAATTATCAGTTTCACGTTATTTAAGGAATTAACGGAAATGAATCATTTTTATTATTTAAAAAATTAAGTTTTATTCTCTTATAAAAGCAGATAATTTTATATCTATATTTGCACAAACTATAATTTTTGTAGAAATGTTAAGCCTTCTTCGAAACTTTATGATTATAAATCAAAATTCTTTTTTAAAAAATACTTCTTTTTAGGGAAAAGCGCCTACATGAAATTTTCAGAATATTCTCAATAATTTTAAGATTTTTTAAACTTTCAATTTAATTGCGGAAGAATATTTAAAAAGCCCTAATGTTTCTCAACTCGTAGAAGGTTTTCCACGAATTTTGCTATTAAAAAGTATTATTCGTAGATTTAATTTCGACAACTATTTATTCCTTTAGTTTATTTGCTCATATGTTTTTAATCTTATATAAATATAATTATTCTCAGATTATTGAGATAACTCTAAAAGATTCTTGAAGGTTTCAGATATGTCAAATCAAAAATACAACAATAAACTAATTTTAAACCAGAAAATAGAAATTCTTAGAAAAAAATTTATTGCGTAATTCACATTTAAATAAAATAATTGAATTTCAACCAAAAAAGATAACATTTCCTGAAAACTGACGATTTTTCTACAAAATAGATCAATTTAAAAAATTTTAAACATTAATTTTCAACAAAAAAGCTAATTTTAAACTAAATAGTTGTATTTTCAACCAAATAGATAAATTTTTTACCAAGAATATAAGGTTTCTACAAAAAAGATGAATTTTCATCTAAATTAACGAATTTTCAAGCGAAAAAATAAATGTTTAACAGAGTAGTTAAGCTTTTTACTGAGTTGTTTCATTTTGTACCAAAAAAATGAGTACTCATCCAAAAATAAAACAATATTATAATTTGAAATTTAAAAAAATAAATCATCTAGGAAGATGGATTTTCAACAAAATAGTTAAATATACAACCAACAACATATTTATTTTCAATAGAAAATGTGCACTTTCGGCCAGGAAGATTAATTTTTTGCCAAAATGACGATCTTTAAAAAAAAAAGATGAATTTTTAACTATGTATTTTATTATTTAACCAAGTAGTGTCACTTTCAACTAAGAAAGTTGAATTCTTAACAATAAATAATAAAAGACATCCAAAAGAGAGGAAATTTGAAGAAAATAGTTAAATCCTCAACCGAAAACAGATTAATTTGTAACCAAATTAAGATTTTTTACCAAAAAGACAAATTTTTTACAAAAAAAACATGTATACCAAAACAGATAAATTTTTAAACAAAAAGTAATTATTCAAAATAAAAAACCATACAAAATTTCCCCAGGAAGCTCAAGGAAAGTTTTTCATTTTTTATACCTTTCAAAAATCTTAAAAAGCAACAAATATTATTTCGAAATCTTCAGAAATCTAAATTTTTGTTTGAAAATCTTTTAAACTCCTGTTATATTTCAAATTCTTATGGAATCTTTTCGAAATTTCAGGAAATAATTTGAATTGATTTTACATATCTTCTACTCTTCTCTTTATTTAAAATATATAAATTCCTAGCAAAATATTAATAAAAGAATTATTTTATAATATTAAAAATAATTTAAATTAAAGTCTGCTCTTTCATGTATAATATTTTGAAACTTTTGTAAGTAAATTTGATGGCTCAGAGCATTTTAAATCCTTTTTAATAGATAAACATACTAAAATTAGGGATTATAAGTCATTTGGAGACATCACTTTCTTGTTTTAGATTGGAGAAAGAAAATGGATAAAAATGAAAAAAATCATAAGATTCACCTTGTATAAAACGGGAATCTGTGGAGGATTGGAAGATTACTCTGATGCCGAGAGTGGCACTATTGGTAGTGATAGTAAATGTGGTGGTGGATACAGCAGCGGCAACGTGCCAACGTGAGGGAGGCAGCCATGAATGAAAGTAGCACGTATCGATTTATCCGCACCGCCCTAGTTATGAAACGGGGTAAATACTATACCGAAAATCTTGCTTTAAATCGAATAAATCACTATTTTCTTTCGACACAAGTGTCACCATTTTCCACTACTCAAATAGACAATCACGCACTAACAATCCCTCTGCTTCAAATCGATAAACTCACACTATCCCAAAAACATATCCACACTCTCCACATAGGTTTTCAATAAAGAATTACCCCATTTCTCAACCCTAAACAGAAAAATAAATCTGTAGAATTGTAAAAAAGTATCTGGTGCACAAGAAAAGAAAATTAAAATACGGGGTAAATGATTCATTCAAAATGTGGCATCACTGGAAACTGACCAACCCCAATACCATGTCGACGCCCTTATTTAAGGCTCACGAAGGGAGGACCTCTAGGATTTTTCAATTTTTTTTTTGCGGTCAACGGTTCCGATTCCTGATGAACAGAGGAATGAAATAGGGAGAAAAGCAGAGTTTATCCAGATTGTTAAGATCAAAGATAATTCTTCCTTATTTTTCCAATAAAATGTTTTACTGCCTCAAGTCATGAATCCGAATTGAGTTCAGATAGGAATTTTTCGGTAAAAAATAATTAAGGAGTCAAGGGAGAATTGGAGACAAGAAAATAAAAAAAGATCAATGAAAGTAAGAGAGTTCTACTTTTCCATCGAAGACTTAATGTCAGAAATGCCGCCATTGCTCATTCATGCGAACCACATAAGCTGATCGTGTGCGTCAATGACAAGGACGCCATTTAGGAACCTCGAAGGGGCAAAGGACTGTCAAATGAATTAAAAAATTAGATATACCATTATTTTGAATAAATGTATTTTAAAAAATTTCCTCTGAGGGAGATATTTAAGAAATGTAATCCATTACTTTTAGTTTTCTCTAATGTAATGTATTCCGAAAGCTACTACTATTTACGAAAAATTTACTAATGTCAATATGAATTTGATTTTTTATTTTCTCAACGAAAACTCGAGGGTAGCGCACAGAGAGAAAATTAAACATGGTGCGAATACGTGGGTGTTATCGGGAAAATAAGAATACAGAAACTGAGATTTTTTGGATGATTTTTGAAATTTGGGGTATTTTGAGAAGTAATTTTGAAAGAATTGAAATATCTTACCTTGGTCATGATGGGGCTTCTTTTTTCATTTTTCCAGCCAACAGAGTGTGCGATTTCCTAATGATTGTGTGGAAGTTCCTGGTATCTGATTTTCTGATGTTGGTGATGTCGTCAGTTTTAAGTTTCTTTTTGACCCGCACGCCATTTATTACTCGAAACCTAATTCACATGTCAGACACCAAAACTTGCGGGAATCGAGGATCTTAGTGTCCGGTGGTGACCGTCCTTTGCTTGGAGAAAGCGACTGTTCCCCGCATCAGAGGGTGGTTCGTTTGGGGTTGAAAAACAGAGGGAAGGAGACGGAGAGTGAGAGAGTTGGTTCACGGATTCAGGAGCGTAGGAAGAATCCAGATTTTGGGGCCCTTTAAATTAGGGCATGAAATCATAGAGGGTTAGAAAAAGTGTTATTATATTAACTGTTCTGCTTTTGAAGAACTCCGTTCACTGAAAAAAACTAAAAATGGGTCTCTATGTCAACAGGGTGATAGAAAAACTAATTTTTAAACATTCCCTGACTTTACCATGATTTTTCCATGAACAGCTTCTTATTTTCCTTAAACGTTAATATTCAAGGGATAGCATTTTAATCTTGTGACATTTTTAACATAGATTCTTTTATAAAAGAAATAAAATAAGATCTACGAGAATGATCTTTCAACTAAACAGCTGAATTATTTACAAAAAAGGGACTTTATAACATGACAGTTTCATTTTGAAGAAAAGAATTAAATTTTCAATAATATAGTTTGAATTTAAGTCAAATTGTTGAATTTTTAGCTCATAAATATGAATTTTCTTCCAAATGGTCGAATTTTCAAACAAAAAAGATTAAAGTTCAACCGAAAACGCTTGAATTTTCAAACAAATGATTGCATTGTTCAGAATGTAGTTAAATATTTCACAAAAAAGATTAATTTTCAATGCAAAACAACGACTTTTCTGTTTGAATAGACTTCTTATGTTCAAGAGAACAGTTGAATTTTCTTCATAATAATTAAATTTTCAACAAAAGAAATGATGTTTAAAGCTAATTATTATATGTTTAACCAAATGGTCGCATTTTCAAACAAAATTATTTAAACTTCAACCAAAAATTATTGCATGTTCAAACAAGCAGTTGAATTTTCTGCCTTCAAATATTAATTTTAAACCAAATGGATCAATTTTCAATTTAAAAAAACTTAATCGGAAAACAGTTGAATTTTTTAACCAAATTGTTACATTTTCAAACCAAAAAGGCGCATTTTTTGAGATAGTTACATTTTTAATAAAAATATAAATCTGAACGAAAAATTTAATAGTTGATATTTCGTCCAAATAGAAAACATATTTTATTTATTAACGTATTGTATTGAAATTTTAAATTAAATGCATCAATTTTCAACTAAAAGTGGAATAATTAATTTTTCAGTTAAAAAATTATTAAATAAAACATACTATTTTTCAACCAATGAGATGAATTTTAATCTAAAATGATGAATCTTAAAAAACAAAGATTTTTGAATAAAGCGGTTCTATCTTTGAACAAGAAGTTTAATTTTCAACCAAACAACATTAATTCTCAACAAAAAATGTAATATTATATATTTTAACATAAAAAAAATTTAAAAAAAAAAAACAGTTGAATTCAACCAAAAAGACGTTTTTTCACCAACATTGTTGCGTCCTAAATCACACGAAGTTAATTTCCAACCAAACAGTATTTACGCAAAAAAGATCCAAAAGAACCAAAAAGACGAACTTTTAAAGTAAATACTTGAATTTTCAACCAGAAAAGCTTTCACTTGGATACTGAACACCAAAATATGAATTTTCAAAAAAAAAGTAATATCATATCAAAATACTCAATAAAGTAAATAATTAATTAAAAATATTATTTTTAAATAATTAAGCTTTAAATGAAGTGAAGACTAAATCATTCATTAAAATAATCAAACAATTAGTATATTAAATAACAGTGAATCCATTTCTTAGTGAATAAGTTAATATGATTTAAATTACGATACAACTTAATAATAAATATTATTTTCATTTTGGTAGACTGTATTCTTTAATATTATCAAGATTGTTTCCTAATTATGATTTTAACAATTTTTCTGTCATTATCGCAAAGATCGTGTTCAAATTAGTAATCAAAAGTGAAATTAGAAAAAAAACTCCTTTAAACAAGCGTTCTAGGTGAAAGAAGTTTTAACATTTAATATGAAATGCTAAAAGTAGATCAATTATAAATTAGAAGCATTTAAAATATAATATCAACTATCTAAAATCCTCAAGATTCGATAATTGAAAATGAAATCATTCAATATAGCATTATTATAAATTTCGAATAAATTGAAGGCCAGGAAAAAAACGAATTATTTTAATTTTGAGGACTTGAGAGTCAATGTCCGCAGTGAATTTTTTAATTAAAAATATTTAATTTAATTAATCGCATTTAAGAAAATTGAAATATTAAATTCTGTTGAACTTAAATTTCTTAAAATTACATAAAAATTTGAAGACTATCCAAACCTCGACAATTTTGTAAGCCTTTCAAGTTCAAGAATATTCTCTACATTAGAGGTAACTTCGAATATAAAATACAATATTGAAAATTATTTAAACATTGGCGCTTTAAATTTGGAATCTGGACATTTGATGTTTGAATTTGAAATTATTTATATTTTTCTGAAAGTTCAATTGATCGACACTTCTTAATTTGGAATAACATTGAATAGACTTGAAGAATTCAAATGTATATTTTTTGATTTTTAAAGACTATTATTTAATTTTAATTTACCTCATATATAGTGAAATAATAACAAATAATTTGATTTTAAAGTTTTTAATAAACAATCCATCGAATATATAACAAAATTTTACAATCTTAATTATAATTTGTTTAAATTTTAATCTGAGTCAGTATAATTTTGAGCAACTCAGTTTTGAGTAGTTCAAATTCAAACGCTTTGAACTTTAAAATATTAGACTGTTAACATTTTTAACCTAAAAATTGCTTAATGTTTAAACGATTTAAATCTGAAATTATTCCATTTTCAATTTAAACCTTAAATTGGCTTACTCGTGAAGCTTCAAATTTGAAATTGAAAACATTTGGTTATTGGGAATTTTAATTATTCGATTTAGGAAAAAATGTTTAACTGAATCGGTGTATTTGAAAAGTATTTGAGTTTTAACGATTCGAAATAGAATATTTTTCTAAATTTTCAGCTTAAACTCTAAACTTAAAACTTCAAATTTTTTAAATTCATAATCATTTTTAACTTCTTTACACAAATATGTGTCTTATCGTTTTGATTTACGATACTTTGTAAATGCTTTACCATTGTTTTTCATATGATTATTTGTTCAGCTGACAAAGAGTTTGAGTAAAAAAAACAAATATTTAATTCTCTTATACGAAGCGTGCATTCTTTGGTTATTTATAGTTCTCAAATTTATTAAATATCACTGTCTCGTTCTTTTTACGAAATATTCACGCTTGTTTAATTAAAATAATTTTTAAATGGAAATTTTTCAATTTCATTGAATCTGAATTATACATTTTTATTTTTTGAACTTTCACATTATACATTCTTTAATTTTGAAACATTTAATTTTAAATATAGATATTTCACAACTTTCCAATTCCCGTAAAATAAAATATTCAAAATACAGAATTCCTGAAATTATAAAATTGCGGAAATATACAAATTTCGCATTAGAAAATTCTACAATAATAATTTTTTTTAAACAATTTATTATATAAGCGAATTTGGAAATTCTCGACAGTTTATCAATTTCAAAAATCAAACGAGTTTCTAGCAAAACATTTATATTTATTCTTTTAAAATGAAATAATAATGTATTTTTATTAAAAAATTTTTTGTATGTGCAATTTTTTTTTTTTAAATTAATGTTTGAATTTGAAACAACAATAGTTGACATTATACCGTAATTCGGTATTATTTTAAACTTCCTGAAAGTCTTAAATTCAGTAACATTATAAGCTGTGTGTGAATCTTATTATTCAGGAATATTCCAATTGAGCATGTGTATATTTCGAGAATCTTCTACTTTGAATATTCTCTTTTTCGGAATTTTGAACATTGTTGCTTACTTTTACTCAATTATAATATTTATAGTGTATTTAATTATCATACTTTTATTTCAACATTCGTATTTAAAAGTTTTTAGGCTTTCCAATTCCTCTTTATTTTTTATTGGCTTTCTTGTTAAATTAATAAATCTGTAACAATTAAATTTTTTTCTCATTTATAACTTTGTTTAGGGGCATCATTTAAGAAATAGGAAAACCGCCATCGTAAGATTTTTTAAACGCTTTGTCGACACGTGCAAGTCTCCAATTTTCGAAAAGGTTTTCACTTGACGCGGGTTTGTTATTTTAAGATAAATAATGTAAACTTCTGGCTGTGGATATAATTAATTAACAAGTCACTGATTTCTGGATCTCATACAATAATAAGAGACTGAGTTTATTCAAATTTAAAAACAGACAATTTACAATACAGATAAAATTATTTAATAGTGATAGTCATACGGTTTGTCGTAATAACGATTAAAGGATCACCTTGCTCGTCTATCCCTACTCGAGTATCAATATGTGCAATTATAAACGCAAAAGTCAAAATATAAATTCACACATCAATTAGTTAATTTGGTTCTTATCGAAAATCTCGCTCTGCGAGACGCTTAACAAGATCAAGCACTCAGAATTCTTTGTCATTCTGTTTTTCTCATATCAGACGTACCTAAATAATACTTTTATTCGAAATTAAAAATGTGAGAACTACGTCACTAAACATTTTATATTTATAATCGCTCTTCACGACTTTTTCAGATTCTCTGTAAATGTTTTCTTCGCATTGTGTAATTGTAATTAATATTTTGCCATTCTGAACGGTGTATATCTAATATATATTTTCCTTTAAAGAAATTGATAAAATTTTGAGACTAGTGAACGCATTAAAAAATAATTTAATACGTATCCCTAATTTCGAGAAGACGACGTAATGGAAAGATTTCTTAAAAGCCCAACAGGATTTAAATATTTGTGATCATCCTAAGTCATTAAATATTTAAAATCATTCTGTTTTTCCATAATAATAATAACATAATAATTTTATTCTCAAATCGAAATGTGAGAAATAGGTCACGAATCATCTTAAATTTATAATCACTTTTGATGTATTCTTATGATTATATTTTTTCAGATGTATTGTGAAATCTTGAACAGTTTATGTATAATATTTTGGACTATGAAAGTCTTGAAATCATTTCAAATGAAAATTAAAGTACAAAATATAACAATCTAATTAGCATGCTTTATAAGACATTAATATCTCGTTTCAGAAAGAAAATAAAAACATTTTTTTAAATATAACACCTTGCACTTTTTTTCTGAGGGTTGAGGGTGAGTAATATTACGGCATTGCATAAAAAGAGAGGGAATGCTGAAAAAAGAGAAACAGCGAATGAGAGAGAAAGAAGAAATAGTTCCTCGAACTAGCGAATAGAGGCGCTTTCGTCATCTGCTGGCGCATTATATACGAATCTACGTATACCGTAAATATATCTATAGATATTATTTTATAGACACACGTCTTTCGTAGATATATGTTTATGTGTGCAACTTTTAACTGCTACATGTATAAGATGTCTCAAAAGAAACCAATATTTCGATTTTGAATCAATTTTCCTGGAAAATTAATTCCTTTGCAACAATAAACATTTTCATATTTGAATATACAACATAGCAGAAAATTACATAACCGACGTCACATACGAAAAAAATGTGAATAATAATTAAATAATATTTTTTTATTATTATATTTTTGAATAAGTAATTATTTTTTGGTTAAAAGTTCTACTACTTTCCTGAAATTCTAAAAATTTGGTTGCAAATTCAATTGATATATTCAATTTTTTATTGAGAATTCATATTTTTTGGTTGAAAATTGAGCTTATTGTTTAAAATTTGAACTGACTTGTTAAAAGTTCAATTTATTGATTGGATATTGGACTACTGTGTAAAAATTATTTAAGGAAAAATAAAAATTAATGTTTTATACTGAAAATTTAACAATTCAATTCTTGTTTGGAAATGGACCGTTTTTAGTTTTAAAAAATATTAATCTTTTCATCATGAATCATTCATCATTCTCGGTTAAAACTACAAATATCTGTTTGGAAGTTGAACTACTTTATTAAACAAAATATTTTCGTGTAATATTGTCTTTTTTAAAAAAAATTCTTCTTCACTGAAAGTTTAACTGCTTGGTTGAACGTTTTACTAATTTGTTAAATGTTCATTTTAGTAGATGAAAATGAATCGCTTTGGTTAAAAACTTTAACTATTTTGTTAAAAATGCACTTTTTTAGGTTAAAAATTAATTTTTTTAAACTAGAAAATGAATCATTAAGACCATGAAATGTCGTCTTTTTGATTGAACAATGCAACTATTTTGTTAAAAAATAAATTTTTGGATGAAAATTTAACTGTTTTGTTGGAAATTTGTGTTTTGTTGAAATAAATAAATTTGATTTTTTTAAATTTCAATTTGAAATTGTTTCGGACAGCTTATGAAATGTGCTATACTGAGAATGTTAATAATTTTGCTGAAAATTCAACTATGGCATTGTGTTAAAGATTCTTCGTTTTTGTCCAAAAATTACACTGCTTTGTTGAAAATTCCCATTTTTGGGATTAAAAAATTACCTTTTGGATTGGAAATTTATTTTTCCTGGTTAAAAACAATCCAAAAATGGATTTCTTCAAACTCGTTTGAGTATGTTTAAATATATATCTGAATGTACTTAAACGTTTCATTTTTTAAACATATGTTTGCTTAATTTGAGTAACTGTATATTATTTCTTTAAACGAAAATTGCTTCCAATAAAATAGATCAATATTTATTTTTTAGTATATTTTTAAACTTATAGAATTACTTACCTGCAATAATTATCTCAACTTTTAGCATCAGTTAAATATTATTTTTCAGCTTAATAAAAATGTTAAATATGTTCGCACTTAAGCGAAAACATTAGTCAAAAAAGACACCGTGACCCCAAAAAAATGGTTTCGTAAACCGTTCAAACCCTCCCCATCCATACTTCCCCTCTCATCCTCCACCTAAACTTCCCCTATTTTCCCTCTCCTCTCTTACTTCCCCTCCCCACCCTGAAACCTTTTTCGGAAATTTGTCTGTGTCGCGAATTGTATTTTTTGGAAATTTTCAGTAGTTTCTTAAACTGTTTTCTTCTTTTCCTCATTTCTTTTCTTCCCCTGTCCTAATTTTCCATGCTTCCCGTTATTTTTGCTTACAGTTAACGCCATTATTTTAATATGCAATATATTAATAATTTCGAGTTCCTTTTCCAAATGTAGATATAATAATTTTAAAATTATATATCGAATATAATTCTTTTTTCCTTATTTAACTTTTCGCGTATCTAAAACACTGCACAATTTTAATAGTGCCTTAAAGGCGAGCTAAGATATTTTGCACGGGAAGCCACTACTATGTTGGAGTACGGTAGTTGTAAAATAAAAAATAATAATGTTCCAGAAGTTAAACTTATTCGCCTGCACTGCAAAGAATTTTTTTTGGTCTGCATAATTTTTTTCTGAGCTTGCATCACGCACCCGCAATAAGTGGTTAAAGTTCGTGCTGGTCAGACATACATTGGATCATGCCTCTAAAAATGAAAAATTTTCTACTAACTATAAGCTTGCTCTATATTTGGATGCTGCATAATAATAAAACGAACTTTAAATTCATAAATTTGGAATATTTCCAATCAGAAAGTATGCAGCAAAAATATCCTTTATTCCTAAAAAATGCCACAAAACGTGCTTCACGCAAGAAATCTTATATTATCGACCTCACTTTTTCAGTATACTGATTTTTTTTAACGTCACAACTTTTTTTGTAAATAAAAGATGGTATGGAAACTCAAGTGAAATATCGGCCTAAACTTTGAAAAATACAAGAGCTGACAGTAAATAACGTTCATGTACGTCATTCAATTAAAAAATACGTAAACAAAATTCCAACTAAATATTAACCGGCATCCATTGCAGTTGTAATACAGGACTCGGAAGTCAATTACATCAGCATCTGTCGGTAAATTGTTTTTCATTTGAAATTTTTTTATCACGCTAATCTCATGATCATCATAACTCCTATCGATCCTAAGTCCCCGACAGGCACCATGGGGAAGTTCCTAGAAGGTTCCTAAGGGGCGAACATTTTACAAGTCCCGGGAATATTCTAAAGGTGTCCGTGGAGCGTTCCAGGTTTCCGCTGAATTGTTTCCAATTTTATTTTTATGACGGTTGTTTTGAATTGTCACTCACTCGAAGCTAAGGGCTGTTCATAAACTACGTTACTAATTTTAGAAGGCAGGAGGTCGCGGGAAAAATTACGGTTGGTTACAGGGTGCCCTCCCTCCCCTCCCAAGATAAATACTTATTAAGTTTAAAAATCACTTTCATATTTCAGACTTCACACTCTTTCCCCTTTTCTTAAAAATTCATCTTTTCTCCTGTTTTTAAGAAACTCTCACTTTTCTCTTATTTCTGCTTGTCACTTTTCTCCCCCTTTTCTCGTGTTTGCAATTGGATGCGAACTGAATTATTAGAATCGAATAAGAAAATCGAAATACTTATTGTTAAAAAGTTCGTTATTTTTAAATGAAAATTCTACCTACTATTATATTTTCGTTTTGGAATTCATCAAGTTTGGTTGAAAGAGTTTACTATTTTGTTAAAAATTAAATTATCTGGTTTAAAATTCGTCCTTTATAGTTGAAAATTCAAATATTTTGTTTAAAATATATTTTTTGTAGAATATTAATCTTTTTAGTTAAAAAGTCAACTCCTTTGGTTGAAAATTTAAATAGCTTAGATGGATCCTGAACTTTTTGGGTAAAAATTAATTTTTTGTTGCTGAAGATTCATATTTTTAGTTAGAAATATATTTCTTCGTTTTATAATAGTTCAATTATTTTGATGAAAATTTGTCTGTATGGATTGAAAATTGAAATATTTTGATAGAAATGTCATCTTTTTTTAAATTAAAAATTTAACTGCTTAGTTTACAATCAATCTGTTTTGGTTTCAATTTACTACTTTCTTAAAAATCAAATTTATTTGTTGGAAATTCATCACTTTAATCAACAATTAATATGTTCGATTGAAAACTCAAATATTTGGTTGAAAACGCGTTTTTGTTTATAATAAATTTTTTAAATTTGATATTGTAAAACAGTTTCAGATTAAAATTAAAAAAATTCAAATTTATTTAAAATGATGCTTTTATTTTGAAAAAAATTATCCTTTCTAGTTGAAAATTCAACTATTTGGGGAAAATTTCACGAATTTTGTTGGAAATTCTGTATAAGTAGAAAATTAAACTTCATGGTTAAATATTACTTGTTCTTGAGGATTCATCTACTTTGGTTGAAAATTCAAGGACTTTTTTGAAAGTTGATCTACTTTGAAAAAAATCCATTGTTTTGCTAAAGATACAAATTTTTAGTCAACATTTTTTCCCTTTCTCGAAAATTTAAATATTTGATTGAAAATTATTTTTGTTGTTTCACAATTAAATGTGAATAGAAGTCCTTTAATTACGAACACCTTGCTTTTTTTAAATCTAGTCATTTAAAAAAAAAGTTTTTAAAGCATTTAATTATTTTTTGTTATAAAATCAATATTTGCCTCTCTGAGCAAGATCTGTTTGCAATTTAGAGCGTTAAAAATCGTTACAAAGCGTGAATAGATGTCAAAACATTGGCATTTTTTGGAGGAAAAATCGTGAACACATTTAATTTCCTAATAAAAAATCATCCAGGCTAACCAATATCATAATTTTTGCTAAAACTGTTGCAAAACGTATGCCTACCAATAAAAACATTATTTATTCTTCATAAACTCCCTTGCCTTATTGCTTATAATAATTTGTATAAATGGAAACCATAAAAGGCCGGAATTAATTTTTTTTTATTATTTGAAACAAGACAAAAACTTTTTACTTTAGTCACATTTTCTCGTAAGACGAGTCATTATTTATTTACAACCTTTTAGACAAAATATTTTTTATAAATTCACGCTCCGTTGGATAATTTAAATATCCTATTGATCCATTATTTAAAAAATTCTTATTTTTCTTAACTTTGTGCAAACAATCAGAAGGCAATCATTTGGAAATAGAAACACACTATGCCACATTTAAAATTTCAAATCAGGGTCTTTTTTCTGTTTCAGTAGAGTTAAAAATGTTACATCATCGAGTCATTTAATTAAAATTTTATATTTTTCACACTTTCCGCGTTTATAACTTTTTAAATTTATTATGTTCTGCCCTGAATAATTGTATATATTTTTACGAAGCAATTAGATACTTTTCACTTTTGAATTAGAAAATATCTTGACTAGTAGAAAATGTAATTTTTTTACTATTCTTAAGTAGCCCAATTTCCGCTAATCAAATTTTTTAAATTTTACTAGCAATTAATTGAGTTTTAATAGTTTTGATTCAGAAGGGCAATGAAGTTTCTTTTGTGTGAGAAATAAAAGGTAGAAAATAAAAATAAACCAACATAAAAATATAATGTAACAATACCAATAAAACGAAACTGTTGTCGATTTTTCCCCAATTGTTTTCCCTTGTCAGCAAACTGCAACTTGCAGCCCGCTTTATACGCTCGAAAACGGACGGTTTTCACGGATGTGTTGAACAATAGTAATGCTTTTCGAAAACTCCACGTTACAAGTCAAAATTGTAATTCTTTTGGCATATTTCAAAATATAATTGTACTTCATTACCCTTATTTTTTAAATTTAGGTAAAAATTTGCAAAATAAAGCATACTTTTTTTGTTGAAAATAGTACAATAAAGCCATAAGGTGTTTTTAATTTGGTTCGCTTTCTCGTGAATTGTATTTTGAAGTCAGTGAAGAAGTAATAATGAATTTGCAAGAATGATACATTAAAATTATTATTAATATAATTTACTATAATATTTACTAGAGCAGTGTTAATAAACTCTTTATTATTGTATTCCCTCTTTTTGAACACAAATGCGAATTGTTTCAAATAGAATTTCTGTTTATTTTCCTTCACGCGTCTTGAACGTGAAAGAAGGCAAACGATTTTATATTATAATTACTATATTAATTGTTAGTTGACAAAAATTACAATTTTTAAAACTATGTCGCTTCAATTTTAGTCGATGAGACTTTTAATATTTTTCATTAATTGTATTCAATTAATGCATTTCACATTCATTCTAAAAAAACAGATTAAATTTTTTTTAATAAACATATTCTCATTTTGGAAATTAAAATAATTTAATGTAAATAAAAAATTCGAATTTAAATTTAAACATATTTATAAAACTTTGCAACAGTTTATAAAAAATTAGAAACTTGGGTCTTTAAAAGTGTTTGGGGAAATATTATTCAATTTGACAGCCTTTAAGTATATGCAAAATTTTTACCTCCGTTTGAAACAAATATTTTAATAGTTTTTTTTGCGTAAATCTAAGTAAGATTAATTGTCGAGGCTTTGAAACAAGTTCTTTTGGATTTAAAAGCTTGAATTCAAAAATATTTCATTTTAATTTTCTTCATTTGTTGGAGGTCTCCAATTTTAAATTTTATAATAACGTAGTTTCAAATTGAACTACTAAAAATATTATGGCAATGTCACTATTAAATCACTATAAACATGTTCGGGTATAGAAGGTTCAATTAACACACTAAATATTTGCATAATTGCCTGTGTAAAGAATTTCTTATTAAATAATTTTGAAGTAAAATGACTATAATAAATTCAAAGGATTGAAAAAGCTCCACAAAATCGGCACCGACCAACCACGTCTTGATGTAACACGTATTTGCGATAATTCCTGGTGCTGACACCCTTTCTCAGCCAAGTATTGGATGCCTCACTATCCACTTCTTCTGGAGCTAACGTTTTGGGGTGCTCACCGTGGATATTCATTTTCTTTA
>JAAAKG020018632.1:0-20449 GCA_010014905.2 Druon quercuslanigerum
ATATGTATGTTTAATCTTATCTAGAATCATATTTCAATTATTATATTTATTCTCTTATGCAAAAAGAATATTAATAAAAAATAAAATAAACTTTTTATTTTTAATTTAAAATTAATTTTGTTTAATAATTAAAATAATAAAATTAAAAATTTATACGAGATGTTGTGTGTATACATTCGTTCTTAAATGTTTTATTAATTTTTATAAAGACTACATGTATGTTAGTCAGAAGAAATGCTTTGAAAGCTTATCATTTCTTTTGAAATCCGTTGAAATCCCATATATCTGGTGAAATTCCATGAAATCTGTGAAATCCCTGAAATCTGTAGAAATCCGTATAAAGCCCTTAAAATTTAATTTGATTTATTCCGTAAAGTGCTCTGGATATCCGTTGGAATCGTTTGAAATCTTTCAAATATCAATGGCATTATGGCTACCCTTTAAAAAGCATTTGATATTTTTTTAATCCTTAAATTTTTCGGAAATTTAAATTTTTTATATTTAGTTTATTTATTTGAACTTCAAAATTTCTAGAATTCTTTTGCTTCGGCTCTGTATATTTCACTAAAACTAAAAATCTGTCACATCCGCGTTCTGTGATTAAACTTCGCTATTACTCGCATTTCCCATGTTGGTAACGTTTTTCGAGCAATTTGCACTCACTAATTAGGGGCAATTTAAAAATTACGTAACGATTTTTCGGACAGTTTTTCAACTATAATTGACGTTGCAAAATCGGCGAAATTTTAAAATGATGGTAAATTATGAATAACTTCCAGACCAATGAAAATTTTGAATGTAATGTAACCATTCGTTTTGTTCAGACGAACATCCTTACAGCCGTGAGTTACTCACGACTCTACAAACTACTCTGTTCTTTCGTTACAAGACGAAGGAGTCGCGTGGATTGCATGATTAAGTTCTCCGATTTTCGATCCGATATTGAAATTTTTATTTTGAAAAAGTTTTTGTGCTTTCCGTGTATGCGGATTGTCAATGCTGACCACTCATCAGTTGGATAGCTACACGGGCTAAGAGAAAGCAAAAATGCCTTGGTAAAGCAAACTAAAATTTTCTTGAACCAGAGGCAAAATTTTGATGAACTTCCAAAATTTTACAAGAATTTCAACAACAACAAAATAAATTTTTTTATAAATTTCTAAAATTATAAAACATTTGGACTACTAACGACTGCATGTGGCAGGTTCTTGTGAACGCTATACTACTGATTCATGTTTCATGAAGTAACTATTAGTTAAGGGTTTTCTCCGTGTTTCGTCACAGACTACAATACATTGCAAAAGGTTAAGGATGTAACTGAAAGTATTTGTATGACTTATAACAGAAGCCGAGGGAAAGAGACATTGGTCTAAATTTGGTCGTTGGATTCTTGTTTTTTCACAGGATTTTTCATCAATTTGATGATTGGATGCTAAATAGGATGTTTAATTTATATTGTAATCTGATTTAAATTTCTTAAATTTTAAGTTAGCTGACTTGGATTGAAAGTGATTTCATTGGAAGTCAATTAGGATTTGAAATTTGATTTTATTCTCATTTGAATTTATTCTCATTTGAATTTCTTCAATTTTAATTAGGCTGACTTAGATTGCAGGTCATTTACATTTAGGTTCGCTTACAATGGGTTTGCCTTTTGACCCTCACAACATTCTTGGGTGTCCGAGAGTGAGCATTGTGGTGGTGCTGTTCCTGTCGGCTTGAATTTTAATATTTTTATTTATTTTTTGGAACGAAGTTCCCTATGCCGGGTTGCTGGTGCTGGGCGCTGGGGGCTAGCCTGTGAAAATAAAACGTCATGGAAAAAATCGTCATGCGGCGCACAATAGTGTACGTGCTATAGTGTTCACGCGACTCATCGGCGTCGCCCTACTGGCTCACTCTCTCTCTCTCTCCCCCTCGCCCCGAGAGAGAGAGAGGGAGAGAGACTAGCCGTAACGGGGGGAGGGAGTAGCGGAGAAAGTTTCGAGCGGTCGGCCTATTATATAGTATCCATGTCTCTCTCTCTCTCTCTTTCTCTTACTCGCTGCGGTGAAAAATATACTACGTACTACACGCGTTCTTTCGCGCACTCTCTTTCTCATGGAGTGCGTGAGTCATTCATTGCGAGGAAGTAACGAGGAACTTCGTTCTCAATGCGTGTCCCGCGACACGTTCTCATTTTTTTATTTTGTAAAATGCCACCTTTTTTTATAGAAAATTAAGCTGTTTTGTTAGACATTTATCTTTTTGGTTGAATTCAACTAATGTTGATTAAGTATTAAAATCTTATTTGGTTGAAAATTTAACTACATTATTTAAAATTAACTTTTTTGTAAAAAGGTTATCCTTTTGTATTGAAAATTAAACGTGTTTTGTTGATATTTCGTATTTTTATCTTGATAATTAATTAAGTGTCGTATAAAATTCAACTATTTGGTTTAAAATCAACTTTTTTTTGAAACTCCATATTTTGCCCCTCGCTCAAAACTGGCACTATCTTCATGGTTCACTGTATTTCAATCGAAAATACGCTTCCTCATCAAAGATAAAATGAACACTGAAAAATATTTACTGCATCCAAGAAAATTGGTTTCTTTGGTTTCTTTTCTGTTCACCAATGATTTGAAATAGAAATAGAAATTATGAAGTCAGTGGAATGATCTTGTGGAAGCTAAGAACAAAGTCCATTTGAATTTCTTTTTACCCCCTAAGAAATATATTTTAATTTCAATGAAGTCGATTCTTTTAAATGATAAATATGTATTAAACTTTAGTATTTCTTTAAAGTGTGGATTAAGCAATTCAGGTTTTCTGACTTTCCTTGACCCGCTTTAAATTCCTCGATATTTCTTGTCTTTCCCTGATTTTCTGGAATTTTCTGACCTGTAGCAGCTCTTTTCTTAGTGAAGAACACACAAATGATAAAAAGTTCTTAGAATATAAAGCGTAGACTGATGATTTTTCATTATTATTTAAAATATTACAACTCTCTCCCATCGTCACGACACATCCTGATAATATCTTATGAAGCACCGTGGCATTGAAAAAAATTTCAAGACAAAGGGGCTTTTCACATTATGGAAGGACAAAGGGAAAAAGAGCTTTTATCTTTTAATGAGAACTCCGCAATAAAATGCTATATCTCGAATCGGCGTAGAAACGACTTGGAGGGCAAGAAGTGTTAAGGCGTGTTGGGTTAGAGTGAAATTATGGGGGGGGGGGGGTATAAAGTGTTGGTAAATTAGAAATGCATAACGGCTGTTGTAATTGCCTTTTTAAGGGGGGACTTTAGCGTGACCATAGGCACTCTCACCTGGAATACTAATGGGTATGCCAACATTTTGTGGCCCGATTCATTATCGTTCCTCTTGTCTCGCGTTTTCGAGTTACTAAATCCTAATAAATTGAGGCGAATTATGCTAATTGAAAAACGACAAGGCCTGCTGCAAACTTTCTGAGTGTAAAACTGCGCGGTTGTCTATAAGCTACGTTACAAATTTAGGGTCTGGGGTCGCAAGGGGGGGGGGGAGGTCACACAAAAATTTGCAGTTGGTAACAGGAGAAGAGGAAGATCAGTGAAAGTAGCTTTATAAAATTATTTAAAGTTTAACATATTTACTGATGAGTTTCAACAAATTTTGTGAATTATTTGAAAGATGGACCTGTAATGTTACAATTTAATAATTTTATTTAACTCTTTTTTGTATTAGCCACTTTCCCATTTTTTCTAAAGATTTTTCTTTTTTCCATGTTTTAAGGAAACTTCTCCTTTTTCTTGTTTGGTCGCTTAAATGCGAACCGAATGAAGAAAATCCAAATATTTTTGGTTGAAATATATGCTATTATATTTTAGTTTAACATTCACTCTTTGTGGTTAAAAATTTTACTATTTAGTTCAAAATTTAATTCTTTTGTTAAAAATGTAACTATTTTATTAATAAGTCATCTTTTTTGGTATAAATAGCAATTACTTGATTGAAGATTAAACTAATTTATTTTAAATTCTTTTTTTTATTTAAAGATTTATCTCTTTTGCTAAAAATGTATCTATTCCACTTTTAGAAAATTAATCTTCTTACTTATAAAGTCATCTTTAAGGTTGCATAATAAACTCTTTTGTTAACAATCTTTTTTTATTGAAGATTTATCATTTGAGTCGCAAGTTCATATATTTAGTTAAAAATTGAACTATTTTGTTAAAAAATATTTTTTTTTTTGTTGAGAATTAATAATAAATAATATTAATTAAAAACTGACTTTTTCTGATTTAAAAATCATGTATTTTGTATGAAAGTCCTCTTTTTTGGTTGAAACTAATCTTGCTGAATGAGAATTTATTTTTTATGGTGAAAAATACTACCTTCTAGTTATAAATAAACCAGGTCTGGTTAAGAATTCACCTGCTTAATTGAAAATTCGCCTTTTTCCGTTGAAGATTCATGTCTCTAAAAATAAATTTTTAATATTTAGTTTTCATAAAATTAATCTTCTTGTTTATAAAAATTTTTTATTGGGTTAAATGGTGAACTCTTTTCATGAAAATTGTTGTTTTTACAAAATGAATTCTATTAAATAAAAATGTAACTATTCCATTTTTGGCTCAAATGTATTTATTATAAATAAAAAATTTAGCATTTTTAGTTGAAAATTCATGTATTTAGCAGAAAACTCGCTTTTTTGTAGGAATTTAATCTTTTTGGTTGATAATTTATACTTTTCGTTTAAGAATACAACTGTCGGGCCGGAAGTTAAACTGTTTTGGTTTAGAACTCAACCATTTTGTTAAAAATTCGCCTTTTTTAGTTAAATTCAACTTTTTTGTAAATGACTTTATTTTTGTTACAAATTTTGACTATAACATATTTCGTTTAGAATTAATCTTTTTTAGAACAAACTTCTACTATTTGGTTATAAGTTAATCTTTCTTGATGGAAAAATTCTCCTATGCAGTTAAGGACTCAACTATTTTGTAAACAATTCATTTTTTCTTCGGATCATTATTTTTGTGAAAAATTTATTTTTCTAGTTGACTATTTAATTACTTGTTTAAAAATACATTTTTTTATTGAAACATTAAATACTCGGTTGCAGGTTAAACAACTTAGTTCCAAATTAATTTATATTTAAGATTCACCGATTAATTTGAAAATTTAATTTTTTTGTTCAGAACTTTTTTGTTACAAATTAGTTACCTTATCTGAAAATTTATTCTTTATAAAGGCAAAAAGTAACTTTTTGTTCTAAAAGTTATCTTTTTTAATTGAAAATCCACCTATTTGGTCAAGGAGCTAACTATTTTGTTAAGAATCATCTTAATGGCTTGAAAATATAACTATTTTCGATTAGGTTTAAACTTTTTTTGTTTAAAGAATTCGACCATTTTCTTGAAAATGTATCATTGTAATTTATAATTAAATCATTTTTATAGTCATATTTTCTGGTCAAAAATTTAACTGTTTTGTTGTCGTTGGGATTTTAAATTCATCTTTTACGAGAGAAAAGTCTCTTTCTTGCTTCTGAATTAACTCTTTTATTGAAAGTTTTTTTATTACGTGAAAAATCAACCTCTTTTCCCTGAAAGTTTAAATATTTGGATGTTAATACGACTGCTTGGTTAAAAATTTACTATTTTGGTTAAAAAGTAATTTTTGTCGCAGAACATCTTTTTTGGTTAAAAATTCAACTATTCTGTGGAAAATGCAGTTTATTTCAATTGGGAATCTTAGGCATTTAAAGCGTTCTATATTAAATTCAATATTGTAACTACATTCATTCTACTTCAAATAATTTATTCTTCTATTTTCCCCATATTTTCTAAAAAAAACTACCCTTCTTCTTTGATTTTTCAATAATTTTGGGCTACGTCACTTTTTAATGTGTGTGTAGGGGTGGGAGGAAGTAAAAACTTCGGTTTTTAACGAGTGGGCAGGGGTTAAAATTTCTAAAAATTGCTAACATAATTTATGTTCGGCCCTTAGAAATGGCCAATATATAATTTATTGATACTTAATTAATTTATAATTCGTTACTGGGAGGAAATGTGACACCTCCTTCCGTAATTCGAGCATAAGAAAGAAGTAAGTATGGTTGATTTTTTAGTGTTTTATTATATTTGATTATATCCTAAATCAAAATTTTTAAATAAAATACTATAAGTTTTTAAGAACTTACTTTTCGAAGACAGCCTACGAAATTATTTATTCCCTTGGCTCCTTGTAATGAGCGAGCATCAGCACCACCGCCAACAAAAAGTCGATCGCTGGCCAATTTCGTAAAGGAACCCGCAGTGTGACCATGTTCGGCATAAATTCCATCCACGATTGCTGAAAGCTGAAAATTAAAATCAATTTCGATTAGCGTCAATTAAAAGAGGAATTAAATTCAATTTTATTAAAATTTTAATAAGATTTCCCTTGAGTTGTTGCGGAAAGTTATTTAAATATTTAGTTGACAAGTCTTCAAATTGAAATGCATCTATACTGTTAGAAATGTTCGGAAAATTCCGAAACATTAAAAATTTAAAAGTAACTGTAGTTTAAAAAATTAAGTTGCTGGAAACGAAATTCAGTAACTTTGATAGTTTTGTCGGAAAAACTCAAAAAGATTTTGATTTGTCAAAATTGAAGTACTAAATTCCAGCTGCAAAACAAAATTTAATTTTGTTTCAAAAATTATTTTACCAATCGGTTAGACGTCATGTAATCGCGTTTGGTAACTCGTTTTTAATGTTTTGAAGTCGAAATCGTTTTAGATATGGTATAAAAAAGTCAATAGCATCATTCTCGCTAGTAGCGCCTTACAAAGTGGTAATGACCTTCTTTGGTCAGACATGCCCTTAAATATAATATGAACAGTCAGAAATCCTGAAAAGAAAATATTTCGAAAAATTAAATTTTTCAAGAGATGTTAGATTTAAGTCGTTTTTCGTTCTTATGTAGCAGGGATAAAGTTATAATTTTCAGTAGTAAAAAGTGACAGAAATTTTTTAAAAATTTTGGATTATATGCGTATATTTTCAAAGTTTCTGGGTTGTTAGAAACTTCTAAAATTTCTAAAATTTCTAAAATTACAGTAATTAAAAAATTATCGGAATTTCTGAATTTTAGAAAATGGACGAGTTCTCTAACATTTCTAAAATGTTCAAAAATTTTAAAATTATCAAAATTTCTAATACATCACAACGTTTCTGCTCTGGAAATAAATAACTAGTACTCTAATGCGTGTTTTAATGTTTTCGAATTACGTACGTTGTGAACCAAGTGGAAACTTTATTACTATTTTTGTATGAATTTTTGAAATTTTAAAGTATTGAAAATCTATGTTAAATATAAATAATAATACATTTTTTAAACATTCAAACTTTCCCAAATTTTAGAGCTTGAAAGAAATTTGAGAAATTCTGAAAATTTTACAATTTAAAAAATTGCAGAAACTTGGAAAAGTAAAATAAAATGAATAAAATTACAAGTTTTAAAAAATTTAAGAATATGAATAATTTTAGAAATGATGGTAATTTATAAATATAGAACATTTTAGAAATTTTTACAATTAAAAAATTTCTAAACATTTAAAATGTTTTTGAATTTTTTGGATATTCAAAAAAATTTGAGAGGTTTTTATCATTTTAGAAACTTTGCACTACTTAGCAAGTTTGGAAATTTTGAAAATATACACATGGAAATTTAGATAATCTAAAAATTTAAAAAGCTTTTAGAAATCATATATGTGACGCGGCTACATAAGAATAAAAAAAGAGCTAAATTCATGAATGTGTTCAAAAAACTTGAATTTTTAAAAATTTTCTTGTCAGGATGTCTGACTCATCATATTAAAATTAAGGACATGGCTGACCAAAGTAGGTCACTACCACTTGAGAAGACACCGCTCTCGAGTATGGTGCTAATGACTTTTTTATTTGATAACTCACACAATTTTGACGTCCACACGTCAAAATTGAGTTTCCAAACTCGATCAAATGGTATTTAAACGATTTGTAAAAGAGCTTTTCGGAAAAATAAAAAATTTGTTGTGGAGAATGAAGTTAAAAAAATCAATAAATATTTTTTTTTGCAGTCAAAACGACGAAAATTTGGTTTCCAAACATGAACAAACAATGACTAAACAATTTCAAACTGCAAAAGTTATTTAGATCAAATGACACCTTCTTGGCTGGATAGGTTATATCTAAAATTTTGGATTGTTCCATTGTTTCATTAATTTTATTATATAAATTTGTTGTATATGTTTAAAAAAAAATATATCCCGTAAAATTTGTACTTACTAGTAATTGAAAATTACCAATTTGTAACAGAATTTTCCGACAAGTGTGACCGAAGCTTTATGCATTTACCGTTGCTGAAGTTTCTTTTGATTTTTAGAAAAATTTAGAAAAAAAGGTATTTAATAATCAAGTTTATAATTGTTTCGTAATTTTGAATTTCAAATAGTGTTTACTATGCTGCAAATTCATCTCATTTCTGAATCACTCGAAAAGACCCTGAGTGGTTCTGAACTACAAAAGCGACTTAATGCCTTCACTTAACCTCGTTTGTCCAGACCACCTGCCCTCCAAAATACCCTAAATCATCCCAGCTTCCTACAAACGATCCTAAATCCACAGTAAGATGTTCTCCTTCTAAGCGAGGAAAATCTCACTTCTTAATGCAAACAATTTTTCACCCAATTTTATACAAACAAAATGTTTTTTATTCTTTTTCACATTAAACAATAAATTATTATATAACAAAATATGTATCTCTTAAATTTCAAATTTGTTTCTTAATATTTATAAAGAGCACTTTCAAATTTGCAGAAGCAGCTCTAATACAAAATTTATATGTTCAAAAAACTTTAATTGCAAAAGATTTAAAACTATAACAATTAATACTGACTGTTTCACTAACCAAAATTAAGAAATGAAATGCTATTTTACTTATTTATTGCCAAATTATTACCAAAATTAATTAAACTATAAAAAGGGCCTCCTGATAAATATAAGAAAACAATTCAAATTTTTAAATTGAAAATTGATCACAGGAAGACTTCGTAAATATATATTATTATTCGTAAATATAACTTCGTATGATATATTAATGAAATAAACCATTTGAAACTAAGGACATTTAATTAATTTCAAAATTAGAAACATCCAATTACAAACGTTATTAAATTTTCATTTAAAATAATTTTCACATCTTATTAAAAGTTAGATCCCTAGAAAATTGAACCTTGTAATTAATTTTTTTTAAAAGTTATATTTAAAATTCTCTGCTTGTCCTGTGCGCAGAGCTTTATTATTTAAAATTCTTCGAAATTATCAAAAACCTAATTAGAACAAGTGAATTTAATCCGGATTCTGGGTTAACACTGTTTTTTCTCATTTAACTTTATTTTGATAAAAAACTAATCAATGAATTTTATGTAAATGAAAATTTAAAATTAGTATTAAAAATAAGATTTATAAAATATAAATAGACAAAAAATTCAACAGTGATCCGGGTTCGGGCACAGCTTTCACAAATAAATTTAGAATTAGCAGACTAAAGATTCTGATATAGCAAGATTTTTATAATAATTAAGCAAGAATTTGGAATTTTTTTTAACCAAACAGTCGCATAGAAAGAACCGAGCGCGAATCGTGAGTTTCTGAATGAGAATATGCTCCTAAAGAGCGATAAATATTGGAATTAAATAATCTCTTTTTTGAATTTTAATTTAAAAAAATATGTTCAAGCGTAATTGAATAGAATTTAATTGTATGAAAATATTTTTTATATAAAAATAATATAATCTCCATTCAAATTATCACTTATCTTTCCTAAAAAAATGGAATCTCTATTCGCTCATATCACTTCTTTCAGTACTATAATAAAAAATGTAAAAGAAAAAAAAAACCTAAGGAGTTCTGAAAGAGTGATTTTATATAAGTAAATATCAAAAAGTTAATATTAAATAAAATATTAGCAATATTTTCTTTTTTGTTTTTAAAACATTGGACATGTTTAAAATGCAAGACTGTAACATCAAATTTAAAAACATTAAATTTGAAAATAAGTAGAAGAATCCTAAATATTCAAATCCTTTTAAGTTATTCTTCCTTTTTCAAAAGTTTAAAATTAGTACTATCAAGCTTTGAAATAAATAAATTTAAATTTAAAAAAATATATAATGAAAAATATCTCCACAGGGCCGAGTTAATAATGATAGTCAAGAGAGAGAAAAATTAAAAGGGATCGACCTTAGTTTATTTTCAACAACATGCATTAATAATAATATTAGTAATAATATAGCATATAATCTTAAAATAACTATTTGTTGTTTTACAGTTTTTGAAAACTTTAATTCGAGTTGAAAGTAAATCCTGAGAATTTTGAACATGAAAATAAGTATCATCAGTTTGTTTGGAAATTTATATAAATATAATTTTTATAAAATTCTTGAGAAAATTGAAAAAAGATTTTTTTCTATGAAATATGTGTCAGAAAAAATCTAGAAGATTTTAAAACATTTTATTATTTAATAGAATTTTATAAAATATTAATAAAAATTTGACTCTTTTTAAATATGGTTCAAAATTTTAGAAGTTTGGAAGAAATAAGGGAACAATTACAATCTTTCAAATTTTTCCAGGAATTTAAAAAAAATTGATTTGTTTTTTTTAAACCTTTTGAAATTTGTTTAAAGCTCCTAAAGCTTATTTTTGGAATCTTTAAAAATTTTTATTTCTAAACATAGTTTAAAGTTTAAAACTTTTTCAGAATCTAATCTTTCAAAATAAAAAAAAGTAGCTTAAAAAATTTTTCCTGATCTTTTTTTAATTCTGGAAAATTAAAAAAAGTAACTTTAAAATATTTCAGATTCTTCTTTGACAATTTTTTAAATATTTTATAACGTTTTGAAATATTTTCAAACAATCTCTCAAAATTAAGTTTTCGAAATAAAAAATTATTTTTTTTTTTCTTAGGAACCTTAATTTCTTTTTTCATTTCTGTGAAAATTTACAAAATTCTTTGAAAATATTCACAATTTTTTACTATTTGTGAATCATTTTACATAGTTTTAAAAAATTTTATGAAATAATGAAAACATGTTTGTGATCTTTTTTTAATTGTCGCGTAGAATTCCTGACAAACGAATTATTTAAAATTTTATCATGAATCTTAATAACCTTCTTTTCATTTTCTTGAGACCCTGAAAAATCCAGTTTAAATACAAAATTGTTTAATTGTAAAATAATTTGAAAACAAATTAATCGTTTCTTCGATCAACAATATTTTTAAATCTTTATGAAATTGTTTAATTCTAAAAAAATTTAAAGATTGTCACCGGCAAATCTTTCATAATTTTTAAAAAGATGTGAAGAATTCCTGAAAATAAAGCCAAGATTCCATCGATCAAATTTGGACAACCATGATAAAGTGTTCCTTTTGAAATTGAAAATCAACAAATAAAGAAAAATACTTTTTCTCCTGAAAAAGAAAAGAAAATAATTTTCCTCCTTGGGGAAAAATAAAAAGGAGGAAATAAAAATGAGAAGGCAACCAACCAAATGCCCTTCCTTCTCTTTTATTCTTTCTTCCTTTTTTTAATTTTAATTATTATCAAATTACAATAAAAAAACATTTGTAAAAAATAAACACCAAAGTTTCGTTACTCACGGAGCACCCAAGGAAAAAAGTTATTTTATTTTTATTTTTAGGAGAAAAAGGTGTTTTTCTTTATTTGTTGTTTTCAAATTTCAAGAGGAACATTTTGTAGTATTTGGCCAAATTTGGTCGATGCATTCTTGGTTTCATTTTCAGAAATTCTGAACATTAATTTCATTATTGGACGTTAAATAGGATTTTAAATTTGGTTTTTGTCTCATTAAGTTCCTTCAATTTTAATTATCAAAAAGCTTAAAACTGTAAGAAAGTTTAGAAATTATAATGTGGAGGCAAAATGCCATGCAGAGAATTATTTCCCAATAATGAACAATCCATTACAATTTAAATTTTCTCTTCTATCAGTAATGCTCAGAAACATTTAGGAATAAATTTTGTGACGAATTGTAATTATTTTTAGAAATTGAGTTATAAAAACGCGCATGACAATTTGATCTTATTCTTCTTTGAAATGATGGTAAATATGAATGTCCTCATATCAATGAAAATATCGTAAAACGTTTCGACTAGATTTTTCCTGATGGATATGTGAGCTTGACGAAATAATTTTTGCAGATAAGAGTTTCAGCAAGAAAAAGATACATTTGTAATGCGCATCTTGAATACCCTTGCTGTCATTTGGATATAAAATACGATAATGTTTCGTATAATACGAGAGCATAAATGCAGGAAAATCCTCATCGTCAGCCAGAATCTTCACAAAATTCTTCAAGAATAAGAACCCTGCTCTTACGAGAATGAGGATCGCTTTTTGTATTCTCTTTCTAACATTGGTGATTTTCCTTAATTCAATTCGTAAGCAACAACAAAATATATAATTATCAAATGAAGTTTAAATTAAATTAGCTTAAGAGGCATCAAAATTGTACATTTATTTAATATTTTTAATAGTATTAGGATAAATTGATTTTATCGAAAAAGGTGTTATTACGGATTAAAATTTTTTTTTCCTATGGAAATTTTCATACATGCAACTAGTATTACGTATTAATATTATTGGTTCTGTTAAGTCTTTTGCTAGTGGAGAAAAAAATCCGTAAATATTTTTGAAAAATAACAACCAGTGACAGAGGTATAGAATTTTTAAATTTTGTGCGCTTTTTGTAATGTTGAAAATTCTATTTTTTATTCATTTTTTTGGAGAAAATAATTTTTCTTGATTCAAAATACGGAAACGAAATAAAATCTTATGGGCTATCATCATCTTAGTACCAAAGTTTAAGAAAATTAGAAATAAAACGTGAAGGTTTTTTATAAAATTTATTAAACAATTTTTCAGAAAACACGCTGGTATTTTGTAAATTTGCAAAGCGCTTAGAATTTTAAAGTGTATTTAAAAAAAAGTAATAGAAAGATCCTTTACAATTAAAAAAAATATATATTTCTTGCGCAAACGATTTTTTGACTTGATACTGAAAATATATTTGGTCTGATTTTTTTTTCATTTTGGTACTTTTTCCATTTAAAAGTGCATGTTATTGCTATCAATTAGAAAATTCAAAAAGTTTAATAGGTTACTTAGTACCAAAGTTATGGAATTTTCAAAAAGAATGTTACACAAAATTGTCGCGGAAAATTTTTTAAGATTAGCCCGAGATTTTTTAGGTAATACAGTATAATTTATATATCTTTGTGGTGGTCATTAATGCGTTGCATTGATTAGATGCTTTTTTTTATTGCTGTTGAAAATGGCTTAAGCATGCATAAATAAAATCCTTGGTTTAATAAATTAAGAGACGTTGAGACCCATGTTTGTCTTTATCATTGTTTTATTATTCTAAAAGCTGATAAATCACATTTTATTTTAATAATTAAGGAAAAAACGCTATAATGCAATTTATCATTCCCCACAAGAATAAACAATCCAGCATTTTATTTATGGATCCTAAATGCAATTTTAAGATCAATGATAAGAAGAATATATACTCTTATCTAATTTTTGATTAGAAGAATGCAGTATATTAAATATTTTAATGCAATAATTAATTATAGGTAATTTTAACATTTCCATAGGTAAACTGTGCGAAATTATTGTTTCCGTGCAGAAATATTTCCTTATTCCAAAGCGGGTCAATTTTGCCTGGAAAAGCTCGTACTTTTCTCTTAATATTTGAAGACGAATGAATTATTGTAATTATATAATGATTTAAAGAATTTTTGTGGTGCACACAAAAAACAGAGCGCAAAGTGCCAGTATCACAATGAGAATTTTTTTTATAAGGCCGAAAAAGCCCTAAGTTAATTATATTTCCTTTTTAATTTGAGATCAAAATTAATTTAACTTTAAATATAAATTAGTAAGATTTATCTCCTTCTCATTACAATTTATATAATTCAATTAGAGAAAAGAAGATGTGTGTATTTGCGAATTCGATATTGGGAAACTACTATTAGCTTTCTTATTATTTTTTTATTTGATGACACATTTTATGATGACATAGATTTCAATATGACAATTTAATTCATATGACACATAATGTAATATGACACATAAGGTAATATGACACATGATGTAATATGTTATATGAGGTAATATGACACGCGGTGTAATATGACACATATGCTAATATGAATATTGGCGTAATATAACACACAGTGTAATGTAGCACAAATGATCTATGTTTTGATTATTTAGAGTAGTGATCATAGTACATCTTTGTACTATCTTTTCAACAAAGAAGAAACACACATATAAATGTATATATATATATATATATATATATATATATATATATATATATATATATATGTATATAAACGTATAAATAAATAGAAGTGTTTAATGTAAGAACGCAAGTGTGTAAAATTTTCAAATTTATTGAAACAATAAGATTGTCATATTGTGAAATATGTAAATAGGCTACAAAACTCCCACCAACATAACGTATTTACAAGTGATTTTTCCTAAAAGAAGGAATTATAATTATTTACACAATTAATCTAGTTTACCTTACATTATACACTTAAAAAAAATCTGTTTAATGCATGTGCGCTCATCAAACAGCACAAAGAAAAAAAATAATCCAGGAAGGCTACTTCACTAAATAATAAAATAACAGCATTCACCAATGTACTATCAATATTTTCACCAATTCACTTCAGTAAAATAAAATTGTGATTTTTCAAAATTCCATCAGAAAAATGCTAAAATTTTATGATATTATTTTTCAAACACTTAATTACTAATTTAATTCGTATCACTTTCACTAATTTCCATTTATAAAGATCAGGCAGAAAGTATCGAAAGGTTTTGCTTTGAATGATCATTTTTTTCAAATTTTCAAAGAAATAATGTGTTCTTATTAATTTTTTTATTTTGTGGTTTTGCAAGCTCCGTGGAAATAACACATATTTCACATAAAAAAGACATATTATTAATTTAGAATCATCGAAATTACATACATGAAGATTTTTCTTTATAATTATTGACAGAATAAGAATGTATAATTGCTTTTTAAATATCATTCCCATATACCTGTTTAATTGGGTCCGTAAAAATCCTACAAGTGAAAAATTGGATCTTGCGAGATTTTAACGCTAATTATGGTTTTTTTGTCGTTCTTGAAATAAACATTTTTTTTGATACAGAAAATAGTCATTCATAATTAGAATTAAATGTTTACATCAATTGTTTAAAATATTTACTTTTTTGTTTAGCAATTCTTTAGAAAGTTAGAAAGTCGCAGTTTTTTCGTTGTTTTACTTATTTTCAACTTTTCAGTTCGAATAAGTCGATTATTATTAAAATGTAACAAATAATTGTGTTAAAAATTTATTTTTAATTATGAGAACATTCTCTGAGAATAATGTTCACAAATTGCAATTTTTTCTGAAATATTCAACTTTTTGTACAATTTCAATTTTGAGCAAGGCAAAGGTTATAGCAATTTAACGTTAATTATTGTTTAAAGAAATAAATATTATTTATAACTATCTAATGCTATGGTAATGCTAGATAGTTGAGGCGTTTTCTGAAATTTTTCACTTTTTGTCAAATTTTCACTTCGCGACATAATAATGAATACAAGTTAAGAAACATAATTGTTTAAACAATGTATTATTGTTTTTCACGATCTTTTCTTAAAGAATTGCTAAATACTTTTATTCAACTCTTTAATCATAAAGAAAAAATGAAAAATACAATAACGAAAATAATTCAGCAACAATCTATTTTTTGTGAATATATTTGTCGGAAATAAAAAGGATCTTTAAAATATTCTTTAACTTTTAATATGGGTCATATTAAATGTAAATTTTCCATAAAGTAGTTTTTAGAGCCTTTTTTCTTCCTCCTAAAAAAGCTTTGCAACAGTATTTAAAATTATTATTATTTATTATTTTTTCATAACTAAAAAGTAAAAGTAAAGCAAAAAATTTCAAAAAAAAAACTCGCAACTTTTGAAAACAATTTTTTTTAAACATCATTAATTATTATTAGTTTGATATAAAGAAATAGTTAAAATCAACTCTTTGGCTCTTTAATTATGAAGCCAAGATGAATAAACAATAACCAAAATAATTTATCAACAATCTATTATTTATAAATATATATTTTTTGAAATAAAACAGTCTTTTAAATATTCTTTAAATCTTTAATATTAATCATATTAAATGTTAATTTTCCAGGAAATAGGTTTAAGAGCCTTTTTGCTTCCTCATAAAAAAGCTTAGTTACCCTATTTAAAGTTATTAATATTTATTATTTTTTTAGAACCTAAAAGTAAAAGTAAAGCCAAAAATTTAAAAAAACTCGCAACTTTAAAAAATTTTTTTTTAAACATTATTAATTATTATTGGTTGGATATAATTAAATAGTTAAAAGTAAGTTAAAAAATAAGGAAAAAATTGTGGTTTTCTAACTCTATTCTGAGAGAAAATTGGTAAAAGAAACAATAAATTCTATAAATAATACATTTTTAAATCTAATATCAGTGTAGACCGATATTTTATGTAATAAAAACCATTTGAAATAAAAGCAGAAAAAGATCAGAATAGACAATAGGCAATATTCAAAAAATAATTATTCCTTCCAATTATATAGGTAATTATGGTTTTCTTTTTCTTATAAGAAACACATGTTACGAGTAAACTCGACAAGGCTAGCAAAATCTCCAAACGTATTTTTTTCGACAAAAAAGCACTCAATAATTTTTTTGTATTTGAATAAATTTGGGGGTGATGTGTATGAAATTTTCGAAAAATTGCTTTAGTTTTTTGTTTTAGTTGCTATATTCGGCGGCTTCATAATTAGAAATATGATAAATTTGAAAATAAAATGTAATAAAATTGCACTGCATAAAAAACTCAAAGGGGCCAGAAAGACGTGTTTTTGTATATTTGAAATCACTTTACAAAATTACAGCAACATGCGCTAGTTAAAATTCATATTTTTCTATTTTCTTCTTACAGAATTAAGTTCAGAAATATTTAATGAGGACTTCCCATATCCACGCCCTGCTGTGAGAATTCCTTTCGGACAGCCAAGAAAAGTCTTGGGTTTTCTTTTTGGATCAGAACGAAATGGCGTTATTCGCCGAATAAGGAATAAAGGCCAAATTGTTATAATACGTGAGAGAGACGGTTTTATTCAGAATGTCACTCTCGAACATTGGAATAATTTATATCGCATGTATTTTTTAAAACGATATTGCAGTGACCACGGCCTGACGTATACCGTTACTCATTTCCGTGAAGCATCAAATATTCCAAGTGGTGCAATACCTCCGCCACCTCCAGCCAACATGTAAAAATTTAATGAAAATCTACGGTGTGCAACAAAAATAAGAAATAAATTTAAGATGGAGAATTTGCACTATTTAGTTTTATCTGTTGAATGCAATAAATTAATAATGATTAACAAATATTTTAAATCACAATAATACCTACTTACACTTAGCGTTCGATAGAGTGATGCTCGATTTACGATATTTATAGAACTGCTTGTCCATGCAGTTTCTCAGCCCGTGGGGCGAGAGGCGGTTTCCAATCATTCGCGAAACACTATAAGCGTGTGATAAAGGGGCAATGCGGGGGTACTCGCATATATTGCATAAGATTAAAAAATTTTTCACACGGCCCTGATTTTTCACGCATAAAATTCCTGAAAATAAAACCAATAACCTGTTGTAATGTAAAAAAAGATCCTCTTTGAAAAAAATTTCTAAACAAGAAAAAAATGTTTGGACAAACATAAAAAAGAGAAAAGAAAAATGAGAAGGCAGCGAAACTAACGCTTTATTTAGGATCAAGGCCAGTGCAAGCCTTGCTTGCAACTATTCTTATATCGGACGTAAAGTGTATTTTGAACCAAGTTCAAGAAAATGTAATATTCTTGTGCTTTCTATTTTCGACGTTTATCATTGAATTGTTCGGATTTAAATGGAAAGAAAAATGATGAAATACTGGAAAAAATCACTTTATTTAAACTTCAACCCAAGGATAGGATAAGCTCAATAATATTTATGTATGGACGTGGAAGTATGGCGTGATTTGGCGTGCCAGCATCAAGCTCGTTTTAAATACCATGAAACAAATTGAAACAGAAATATAAAAATGTGACGCCGCCATGGACGTGCGGTCTTAGAGGCATTCTATAATATTTTAATTGATTTTACTCGCCCATCAAACACAAGATCACACGTTTTCCAAATGCCACGGGGAAAGCACAACTAAAATAAAGCTACTGACAGAGGCAGTTTCGAGAAACATATTTGAATCATGGTGCGGTCTGTGAGACCGCATGACCATACTCAGAGCTTATATGTATCTGCCAAGTCAATAATTAAAACCAAATGGACTCAAAAGTAAAAAAAAAGGATTAATTTTGGTTTTATTTTAGTAACATACATTAACAGAGCATTAACATACATTAACAAAACTTTAGGAAAGAATTATAATTCTGAGTTGAAACATTAGATCATTTTGTATCATAATAATTAAAATTCTGATTTGGAATCAAGAATAGTATAACAAAAATTATAGTCAAAGTATAACAATTTTAAATTTAAAAAGGTCTTGATAAGGTCTTGAACAGGTATGAAAGTCTGAATTATAAAACTCTGCAGAAATCTCCTAATCCAAAGTAAAAATGACCATTTTTGGCAAAGATTGCCTGTCTGCGCATTTAAATTATAATTCTTTGCGGAAATTCCCTCTTCCATGTCAAAACGACTTTTATTTCTAGAAATTTCCAATTTCTAGTCAAAACTATATTCATTTAAAATATTTTCTATAATAATAAAGAATTATACTAACTTCTGTGTTCTAAAATTTGAAAGAAGGAAGTGTTCACACGCTGGCAAATTTTTATTTAAAATTAACAGCATTTTTAAACGTAAAAAAATCTGATTTGGAAAAGGTATTTTTCAAGTTCCCTTTTTATAAATCAAAATTTATATTATTTTCAAAAAGTTCCCACTTTATGTTAAAAATTATCTATTTCAAGACAAGGTTATCATTTTTTACGAAATTCCACGTTACAGACTTAAAATCATAATTATTTACAGGAATTTTTGTTATGTTTTGTTTATCTATCTCTCTTTTAGACTCCGAATTCTCAATACCAAGTCACAATTAAATTTATTTCCAAAATGTCCTGTTCTAAGTCAGAATTATATTTATAAAATTTTTTATCCTAATTTAAAAATATAGCACTTTATTTCTCCAAAATTTGAGAGAAGAAAGTTTAAAAATGAGACGAATTCTGACTTAGAACAAGGTTATTTTTCAATTTCCTTCTTCTAAATCAAAATAAAATTTCTTTTAAAAAATTTCCGCTACATGTCTGTTATAAAACGATTTCCGATAAAGGAAGTTTTCAGTCTTGAAATACTATAAAAAGAACGAGAAACGATTTATGTGTTATTAATTGTTTTTATACCCTCATTTATTAAAAATAAGAAATCATTATTCTTTAAGAAAATTACCTGTCCTAAAGAGAAATTTTATTTTTAATAAAAATTCCTGTTCTATTGTAAATCAAAAAAAATTAATTTATTACGAATATATCGATTTCTATTTTAGACCAATAATTATTTTAGAAAACGTCCCGTCTCAAAGATCCAATCCTAATTCTTTGCGAAAAGTACCAGTCATAAAGTGATGATTATAATATGTTACGAAATCTCGTGTTCGAAAGTTAAATCATAAATGTTTGATAATATTTTCTGCTTTAAAGACAAAATAATTTTTTTTTTACTGAAATCCTGTCGCAAGCTTTGTTTTCCTATTTTTTTACTTCTTTTGTTTTCCCTGGTAAACAAAATTCCGGTTCGTTCCCGGTATTCTCGATTTCCAGATAAGGTAGACATTCTTATTGAAGTAATGTTTATGCATTTTCACCGAATTGTCAATTTTTAAGCAAGAGAAAATTTAAAAATAATAAAAAACTACAATTATCTCAGTAATGCCTCTCCTTACACATGGTTAGATATATGTGCTGTTTATGATAAGGACAGGATGGTAGAATATGGCCAAAGAGAAGTACCATTTCTATCCCAGCATGATCTTATTTATGTTAAGTATTGTAACCTACTCCCTAAACAGAAAAACAGACTCCTATCTTATCGCGATTTTCGTAAAATTAATGTTGATGTTTTCTTGAGATATTTGGTATCTTGTAATTGGGCTGAATTGTCTTCAGTTGATCCGATTGAAAATAAAATTTCTGAGTTTAATGCAATTGCAGTCGATGCTAATGAAAAATTCTCCACGCTTCGTATGTACCAACCTAGGAGATTACCTGCGCCGTGGATTACTCAGGAACTAAGGTCAATGATGAAGGAGAG
>JAAAKG020018643.1:0-20449 GCA_010014905.2 Druon quercuslanigerum
AGTATAAAAAACTGTATTTCAAATCCCATGCATTACCATAGCTTTCATAATAATTAACATTTCGTAAAAGACATTTTTTAATCGAGAAAACTCTAATTAAATGAATTAAACTTTGTTGGAAAATGTAACAAATACAAAGCTTTTTGTATGAGAAAAAAAAACCTTGAAATCGTACAAATAAATTCTGAAGGAGTGTTTCAAAGTACATGAGACCCCAAATTTAGGATTTATTCATAAATTCTACGTGAAACTGTTTAGTTCTAACTAATTTGATTAAATCTGATCCAAACAGTACATCCCATTAATGAGATAAGATTTCTACCAAGAGAGATGCATTTTCAAGTCTAGAAGACGAATTCTCATCAGAAATAAATTTTCAACCGGGAAAGATTTTTTAGTAAATAAAGAAAAAAATGTCATTTAAAATGTTAAATTTTCAAGTTCAAAATACTAACTTTACACACGACAGTTATTTCTGCAAGCAAGACAGATTAATTTTAAACTAAGGAGTTGCACTTTTGACAAAAAAAATTGAATTCCTACAGTAACTAAAGGAATTTTTAAGAAGATACATACATTTTTTTTACATACAAAACTTTTTTGCAATGTTCATACGTTTTAACCGGAAAAATTGATTTGCTACCAAAAAAGACGAATGTTCAACAAAGTAAATAAATTTTCAACCAAATGGTTGAGTTTCGAACTAAACAAGATAAAATTTTAACCAAAAAAATATTTGATTGATTTTCATAACAATAAATTAATTTTTGATTCAAAAACTAATTTTCTACGGCACAGATGCAGTTTTAAAAGTTTTTTCAGTTTTTCAGCCAAAAAGACTTCCATAAAAAAATGGTAAAAAAATAATTAGATGTTTTAATGAAGAAATAAATTGTTAACTAAAACAATGTATATTTAATGAAACAAATACATTGTTAACAACATAGTCCCATAGTTGATTGAATACATGAATTTTCTATCAAGTAGTTTAAGTTTTGTTTTTTAGTCATTTTCAGCCTTAAAAGTGTCCATCCTACTGTGAGGAGATTCGTATTCGCGAATGTTGATTATTACTATTTATTATATTAATGGGTTATCCAGGCTCATTTCTCTGGAGATGATTTTACTTTACAATATATTAAGAGCTGACGTGTTTCAATTAAGGAAAGCCAATTGGCCGTCTTCAGTAATAAATGGACTGGCCGAAAATTCAGTACAGCAATGTCACCAGGTTGCACCGGCGACCCAGAACTGTAGACAGATTTCCGCTCTCATGATTTCTGCTCCAGTGATTCATAGTGCTCGGCGGTCTAGTCGATGAAGCTAACAGTTACATCTGCAGTTCCCTCGACCCAACATACAATGGACACACCATTGTGCAAGGAAGTCAGTCTACTGGAGTAAAATTGCTAAAATTATTAGATCACGGTGACATTTTTTGTTTTGTCTGGCCCGAATTATTCACATGGTTGAATGTCATAGCTTGTCAGAATTCCTTTTATAAACTGAAAAAGCTTTCATCTGATTCATAAAGCATTGTACCTATATATTATTATTAACCAAAAATGGTTAAATAGTTATAGGATCTATACGTTGAATTTATTTTTATTTCTCTGTTGATAACGTCTTCATTTGTTCTTGCGGAGAACGTCTTCATAAGTTAATGGTACACTGGTCAACAAAATATCAACTATGTATATTTGGAATTAGACACGTAATTTTCGAAGTTCTCTTTTGTGCTGAATTCTAATCAGAGCTCCTCTTTTCAATATCAGCTCTTGTTTAATATTTATTCGCAAGTTAATTTGTTAAAGTATATTTTTTGATGATAGTGCACAATGATGTAGTGGAAGCCTGCGTCATGTGAAAATGTCAAGGAAAGTTATATTAAAGCTTTTTGTCTCTTTTTGGAGAGTTTCTATACAAAGTATCAAAAGGATTGCAATATTTCTTTACCGCTGAGCTAATTGAGTTTGCTGTTTCCGCTTTATTTACCGCGTTTGTCATACTAGTTTGGATTATGCCTCTAGGTTTTTTTAACATTGTTATACATAATTTGTGTAAAAGAAGAAACTTCTAATAACCCAGGCAAAATAGGCACTTCATTCACTTTGCCTGGATTGAAATTTTAGAACAAAAAACTGACGCCAAGAGATATAAGCGCACGTATTGTTTCGGAAATTAAATTTCTGTTATTTAACTATGAGAATGAGATATTTCGGTACCATAGTAACATAAATGAAGACAGGGTGTATGATACAAATGTTCCATAATTTAATGAATTATATATGTTTGGTATCCCTTGGGGCCCTAAAAATTTTCTTTGACTTTCCACAATTGAACTAAAATCTGAATATCTCCATATCTTATCTTCCTATTTTTATTATATACAGTTCGCTTAAAGCGGGAGGATTGTACAGCATTGAAATTTGAGTTTGGGAAAAAATGTCAAACCTAGAGAGTATACAGGCTAGATTCGTTAAAATGGCCATGTGGCTAGAATGAAATACTTCAGGTTATATTTGGAGAAAAGAGGCAAGGAGAAGTAGCCTAGAAGTAGAGGCTAAATACAGAGCTGGAAAATATTTCGCAGAAATATTGGAAATGCAAGAAAGTAGACTTCCCAAAATTTGTCTGAAAGAGGAATTGAGATCGATAGGTTACAACTCCTCGCAATGGGGTAAAAGTTGTAAAAAGGCTCTGAAAGAAATGAAGACAGACATTATTCTAAATTGGGCACAGGAGGAAGGTCGGGAGGAAGATATTTTAAATAACCTTTAGAAAGGCATAAAATTAGAGAGAAAGTTGGAATTAGGAGAAGATAACGCTAAAATTGAAAACTCGTCTTATTGCAACCTTTACAAGAAATGGAAATTTTCAGGGGCAGGACAATGCTACTGAAAGATACAGGAGTTAGCACTTAGTGATAAAATTCAGTGGGCAAGACTTCGTTGCGGAAATGTAGGGAAGGCAGGGAATAAAGACTACGAAAATGTAGATAGCAGATTTTGTGGGGAAATGAAAGAGAATATGGAACACATGTGGGAATGTGAAACAGCTAGAAGTCAAGTAGATAAGAAATCTGTAGAGGAAGTAGACGCTTGGATAAAAAAGGGGAATCAAAATTTTAACGACAAATTAGTCAAACATTAAGCGGAAAGCCGATCCCTGGTATTTGCAGATATGCAAGAGAATACGAATTGAAAGCCAAGAAAAATATTGTGATCAAGTAGCATTATCTAAGTAAGGTATTATTACTTTAGTAAGGTTTAAGCAAAATATTATATTTTAAGTATCTTTTGTAAACGGGTTCCTATTGTATGTAAATGTCTAAAAGTGATGTAGATGTAAGAAATAAATGTATATTCCGTTCGCTTTTGTGGCTTTTATTTATGTACCACAAAATGAGATTTTTTAATAGCTGATAACTTGGACTTAAATCGGGAGTTATTGAGCTGTCGCTTCGGTCTTCAGCAGGAGGATAAGCCTCAGAAAGTGTACAATGCAGAAATTTTTTATTATGGCATTTATTTATTATGGAAATCGAGATTATTTAGACATAGGCCTAATATAACATTCAAGCAGATACTTGTTACGTTGAGGAATATTTGTCATTTGTCATTTGTCATTGTCATTGTTCGGTAGGAGACGAATTTATTAGTGATTTTACCGCCGGAACTTAAGATTCATTACTTTCTAATGTGGTCTCAAAACTAAAAAAAAACGATACTCTAATTTTGAGAATTTCCCACTAAGCTGAAGAATATTTGCAACTTAAATAGGCGCCAAGGATGTATTCTTAATGTGAGATGGAGGACATCTTACCTTATGAATATACATTCTTGTCTATATGATAATACGGTATAGTTAATCTTAGACTATAGAGCTTATCCTTCGGCGTGACTGCGCGAAATAAATACATAATAAATATATGTGAATAGTGCTTTGCGAAATATTTAATTGAAAATTAAATAAATTGTGAACATCAAAGACAGAAATACGAATAATGTTAAATTGCGTAAGGGAAAAAATGTATCGGTTACAAACTATTTTTGTCAATTGAAAATTATAGTTTACTAACCACATTTTGACACATTTTATACAAGTTATTCAATTATTTGTATTTTAGGAATTTTTTCTACTTGTAGTTAGAAGATACTCCTAATTGTCTTAAAAGACAATATCTCGTCTCACTTTATATAGTCAAAACGAGCATCACGTAAATCTATCGAGATCCATCAAAAAGTTTCATATTTATTTAATTTCGTCGTGATTAGTATAATTACTGTAAATTACTTTTATTTCGCAATAAAGAAAGAAAATTATTTGGTTCGATTCCTCAATAAGATAATTTCACGTGAAAAAGTAGTTTTTACATATTGTTAAAGTTATGTTTGTAATAAATCATTGAAAAGTTTACAATTAAAAAATAATATGTATTAGAAAGTATAATATATTCAAGATTTTGTAAACATCTTAATAGAACTTTAATCAATTTAACACAAACGCAATGTTTATGAATAGAAATAACACTCAAATATAGTATGAATAATATGAATTGAATTAATTGTCTTTGGAATAAACAATTTATTACTTAATTCTTTGAGACAAGGTTTAATAATTATTATTACACCAGTGACATTATTTTATCAAATAAGGAACATTCGGTTCATGAACCCAGAGCAGCCAAGTCATGGCTGATGTGTTTTTCAATCTGTTTCTGTGCTCTTAGTCACGTGCCATTCTAAAAAGTCGTGGATATTGTTGTTAACTTCAAAAGATCAAAAACGTTGAACTTTCATCTGCTAAGCACAAATTTCGTTCTCGTTTCTAATAAATGAAAAAATATTCAAAGTCAAACTTAAATAAATCCAGGGAAAAACTTTATAGCCGAAAATATTTTCGGATACAAATATATTTTTATGTAAGGTATATAAAAAATTGGGACCCACAAATTTTCCATATATTATTTCCCAATTTTTTTTTAAGAAAATTTAAAAAATACAAAATTTAACCATAATTTTTGAAAATCTAAAATGTTTTCAGTTTTTTTAAGGTCTATTTATTTTTTTAAATTAAAAAAATAAAGCTTGGAATGCTAACTTCTAGATTCTTGAACAGCAAAATGTCGTTTTTGGAATTTTTGGAAAAATTAAATTTTAAGTATTCTAGTAAACTCAACAAAATTTCCCTATGCGCCAAGAAAATTAGGAAATTTTTTGCATGTTCAATTTTGGATGCGAAACAATATTCAGAAAACCGAAATTTCAGAAGAAGTTTGTTGATTTGATAATTTTTGGATTATTTTGAAAAACAAGATTTTTTGAATTTAGTTCATTGCGCAGTTTTAATGTGCAATTTATATGTAATTCACATAAGATAATAACGATTAATCTTATTTTACATCAAAAATGCCAAATTAATGAAATTAGAATTTTTTCTTGGTAAAAATGGTCAAACAGGTATACAATAAAAAAAATTCTTTTTGAATCTTTGTTTCTAGAATATTTTTTCTAATCAAAAATTGCAATAAAAAAGAATTTCGGATGTTTCTAATGTTACTTAAGATTTAATTTTAAAAAAGCAGCGACATTTTGCTATTCAAGTATCAGAAATCAAGCACGTCAAACTTTATTTCTTTTTAAGAAAAAGATTGGGAAAAATCTATCGAAAACGCTTAGGTACAAAATTTGATATGCCATACATAAAAAGATACTTACATCAAATAGAGGCTCTTTATACGCAGATTACCAAAATTTCATAACATCTACGTCGGCTATTTTTTGACCAAACTGATCAATGCTTGTTTTTTTGTGTCATCTCATAGGACTGAAATTTTTGTAAATTTGAGATGGATCCAAGAAATTAATTTTCTGTGGTAGGTATACTTGAGAAATAATGCCCTATAGTAACGAATATATAATTTAAATAATAATATCAATAATAATATTATAATATGAATAAAGCAAATAATTTAAAGGAATATATTATGAGTGAACAAAAAGGTGTGCTAAAACGGATGTGGCTTTTCACATGAAAATAAAATAAAATCGACATGATAAATTCTCATATTTCTAATATTAATTACATTTTTTAAGCAACTTTAGGTTTTTAAAATGTATTTGAACTACTTTTTGGATGTGTGCAGCGTGTAAGTTTACTGGAACTCATTTGGATAAATACTTTTAAGATGATTTTTTACTCTCGCTATCTGACAGCTTCATCTTAAAAGGTTTAATAATGGCGATAGAGGAATTGATAGGCTTAGAAAACGAACCTTGATTATGCCGTAAAAAGATACCTTTAAAGCTTTTTTCTTGGTTAAATTTTGTCAATGTATTCATAAAAATAAGAATTTTAACATGATGGCAACTTGGGAAGCGCTTATACCTGATAAAGATATAGAAGGAGCTTGGGCTATGTCCCGGGATATCATTGTTAGATGTGCAATCGAAATGTGTGGTACCGCGGTTGCAGGAAGAATATCTGGTGATGCATGGCGGAATGATAAAATTGCGGCTGCCCAAAAAAAAAAAGAAAGAAGCTTATAGGAGAACGTCGAAAATGACAGGTCTTAGCGATGAGGAAATAAATAGACGTATAAATGATAACAGACGCAAAAAGATGATACTGAAGCAATTAATTATAGAAAGCAAAGATCAAATTAGAGCAGAAGAAGAGAAGAAAATACAAAACGACTTTGAAGGATGCAAGAAACTACTTTGTAAAGCAATGAAGGGAATTGAAAGTACAGAATTTGTCAACGTGAGAAATGGCAAATAGGAAATGCAATTTGAGAAAGAAGGGGTTAGTGACGCTTTCAGAGACCATTTTAGGGCACAATCCGAAAATGAAGCTATAGGACACCACAACGGCGATGTACAACACAATGCGTTAGAAAATTCTATTGAAAAAGTCTGTGTGACTAAGGTTAGGGATATAATCGGGAACTTGAGAAACGGTAAGGCTTCAGGTGTAGACAGTATTAAGGCTGAAATGCTTAAACACGGTGGCGAGTGCATACCATATAGACTATGCGAACTAATAAATCTATGAATCGAAGTAAGAGAAGTCCCAGTTGATTGAAAAAAAGCGTTTATCGTGCAAATAGACGAAAGAAAGGGAGATAAAAGCGACTGTAATAATTACAGAGGGATCAGCTTATTAAGTATCGTAAGTACAATATACTCAAAGATACTTATTCGTAGGGTAATGAAAATAACAGAAGAAAATATTTGGAAGTCCAAAGTGGCTTTATGCCAGGGAGGTCAAGTACGGTTCAAGTATTTAGCTTAAGGGAAATTACAGAAAAAAGTTTGAGAGTGGGCAAAAAAGTTTTCTGTGCATTTGTTGACCTAGAAAAAGCATTCGATAAGCTAGATAGAAGTAAACTTTGGAAAGTCCTGACAGAGTACGATGTAAATGGATGGCTCCTATAAGCTATAAGAACAATATATATGGGTGGCAAAGCGAGTGTAATGGTAAATGGAAAATTAAGTAACTGGTTCGATATTATCGAAGGCGTTAGAAAAGGATGCGTTCTGTTTTTATGGCTATTTATATTATTTATAGACAAGTGTTTAAGAATAGCTTTTTTCTACGAAGAAGGTCTCGAAACAGTAAGGGTACGTGGGTTAGTGTTCGCAGATGATAAGGTTGTCATGGCAGAATCTATCGAAGAATTGCAAAGAATGTTGAATAAATTGAATGCAAGCATGAAGAGCATGGACCTCAAAATTAACGTAAATAAAACAAAAACTATGATGTTCAAAGGAAAGAGTGAGAAAGCAATATGCAACATTGTAATAAATGATGAGAGAATGAACAAGCTGATAAATTCGTATACCTTGGTGCCTTATTTACTAGGGACTTGGATTTGTACCAACTCTACAATACGGCAGCGAGACATGTACATATCCAGAAAAAGATAAGAGTAAAATTAACGCGATCAGCATGAGATTTCTGCGCATAATATGCGGGAAATCTCTGATGGAAAAAGTAAGTAACGAGATAATCCTTAAAGAATGTGGTGCGGAAGAAACTCTAGTTGACACATGGGAAAGAAATCGGTTAAGATGGTTTGGGTATGTTGAGAGAATGAAGGATGAACGACTAACGAAACAAGTATATCAAGGTAAAGTAAATGACACCGTGCTCAGAGACAGACCACGGAAAGAATGATTAGAATGTGTGAATAAGACCCTAGTTAGAAGGGACATAAGAAACCATAGAAACGCGAGAGTCTACATGAAAAAATGCATGGACGTTATAGAAGCTAGAGAAGTATGCCAGGACAGAAAAGTATGGCGGAAAATAGTTATTAAGAAGAGTGTCAGTGGGGTGAATGACGCCTGAAACAAAAGACCTTTGATACTAATGGACCCAAGCAAGGAACCTCACATGACGACTTTGTGAGGGTCTTCACTTAAGGTGATTGGTAGAGAGATTGATCAGCATCCCGGCTTTGCGCAGTGTTGCGGGGTCAGTCAAATTTTACATAAAACCAATACCTTCTCATCAGAAAGAGAATGTAAAAAATTACATAAATCGATATACAAAGGATAAGCATAGAAAGGATCCTTGTGACTGTAAACATTGTAAAAATGGACTAAAAAGAAGACAACGTAGAAAACAATCGATTTTTCCAAAGAATAAACAAAATTCCAGGTCCTAAATAAAGTTCCCGGTTTTTTCACGGTCATATAAAATTTCCGGTTTGACCCAGTTTCTCCCGATTTCCCGGTCTGCTAGACACCCTTAAAAATTCATTAGTTTCTGTGAGTACTCGAAATAAAAAATCAAGCCTCCAAGTGAACGGAATATCGATTACAAATCCCGACCATTTGGTACGACATACTGTGAGTCAGTTTGAATGGCATTACCCTCTCACGCTTATGAATAATTATAAACTCATATTTAAGTTCCTCATCTTGATCTTCCCTATTTGCTTTGTATAAAATTGCTTACTTAGGTAATAGTTATGTCTACTAATACTTTTAATGTTATAAATAATATGCATATCTATATTTCTATTATTTGTTTTTCGCCTTAACTATTCTTGGAATATATCGCATTATAAAATATCAATTTATTTTTAATATACACATTAAATTTTATATGTAACAGACAGTTTAATATTCCTACTGTGCAAAGAGCTTTCTTTTTTACTCTCCCGTTATGGACTCTATAATTTAGTTTGCTACATAGTTCGATGATTAAATAAGCACCACGAGTTTTCGTCACAACTTCATTATTGTTCAATAAAAATTTTGGAAAATATTCCTGTATGGATTTTAAAGATAATAAATTGTTTTTTCTTGTATTTAATTTTAAGCTCCACGCATGATTGTATTCAAGGAGGACATCTAAACATTCTTTGAGTTCTCAATTGCTAAGCTTAATTCGTCGCGAAGCTACGTACAGCGAGTAAAAAAATCAGCCAGCTAACTTCCTCTCTTCTTAAAATAATGCATGTAAGAAGACAATAGCCACTAGGCCTAGGATGGACCCCCTGCGGTACAACAGCGACTATTTTGATTTGAGTTCAGGTTACTTTATTGTAATTGACAAGAAATGTTCAATTTTTTTAATAACTTTGCAAAATTTTGAAAATATACAATTGAAGATTCAGATTATGTAATTTATAAATGAGTCCTTCATGCCGGGCAGTATCAAATGCCTTTCCTCGATCTAGCATTACTAGAGTTGTAGATTTATTTAGATTAAAGTCTGTACTTATGTGATTGGTCAATCAAAAGAGCTGCTGTGCTGTACTTTCATTATCGACAAAGGCGAATTGTTCAGGAATAAATAAAGTGTGCAAATGTTTAATTTTTGTAATATGGAAAGAGCTCATCTTTACCCATTTTGAGTATAAAAAGAATATTTGCCTTTTTCCAGTATGATGAAAAATACGAATAACTAAAACAAACATTAAACATATATGTTAGTTTTACGAATGCTTTTTTATGAAAGTTTTGTAATATAACATTCTGTATGGTAGCTAAACCCGGTTTTTTTAATCTCAGCGGGCATCACTAGCTCAACGCAATTCACATCCATGGTTTTATGCTTGATGTATTATAGGTTCTCATCGTTCCTTAACTTTTCAGTTAAAGAATAAACTTTTACAAAATTGCTTGTAATTTTTTAAACTCCATCTTGATGGCTATCATTATTTTTCTTTGCAAGGTACTTTGCCATTTCCATAAAGACTTACGTTTGATTTCTAGATTCTCTAATTTACTAGAACAATTACCATCACTATTTTTAATCATTCTTTCATTAATTTTATTAGTTTTTCAATTTTTAATTTTATTCATTTTCTTGAGGTTAGTATTCTAAACGATTTTTGTAAGCCTAAATATTAAATTTATCATTTCCTTAACATATTCAAGTACATATTCAATAAAGCTATTGCAATTAAATTTACGTGGTCAAATTGACTTTTCCTATAGGCTAAAAGGATGACACCAACGAGATCACCAAGACCCCTATCTATTCCCTCTCTAGAGGTAATATCCCCACTCAATGTCAGATTTTCATTTCTAACTTGTTTAAACTTATGCCAATATGGTTTACTATAGTTAAAAAAAGTTTTCCCATTATCAGTAAAGGTTTTTGTATTAAATAACACAATGAGAACCGGTAGATGATCGGAATTCAGTTCTTCTACCACATCAGCCAGTATATTCCATAAAATATTTTTTGCAATCCCTATTATCAGAGTGCTAGGGAATATGCTATTATGTGTAAATAGAGTGTAGAATCTGGATAGATAATAGTACGCAAATGTATAAGAACATATTCATGAATGGTTAGCCATTAGCATTGTTAGCTCTTCAATTACAAGCCGTGGTCTTATCACGTCAATCTCCATATACAAAGACTTTATTCGATATTTAAAAACAAAACGGTTTATATCTTTATCTTCGAGCATAATGGCAACTATTTCAATGTCTTTAGTCTGTATTGGTATTTCATGGAATTTAATATTTCCTATAATTAGAAACATAACTCCTCGGCCAATCCACCCTGTCTTTCTATCCTTTCTGATACTGATGTAGCCTGGCATTTAACCTTTTTTATTTTTATTTAGTTGATGTTCATTTATGAGCATAACATCGATATTAAAATTAAGTATAAATTGTTTTATTTCTAATTGATTATTAGATATGCCATTGGCATTCCAATAATCGATAATGAGAGATAAATCGTTTTCTCTATCCCCCATCGTTTATAACCTCATACATTTCCAGTATTTGTTTAGTACTATTTTTACAATTTATTAAGTTAGAATTTAAAGTTCATACGAGCATTAGCCCCTTACCTGGCTCGACGATTTTATTTCATTTGTACATTTCCTGCGACAGACTCTGCAGAACGTTGATCCCCTCGAATGTGAATTCTGCAGCTTTTATTTGCAATCTACAGTATGTTGTCGTTGCTGCTGTTGTTAACTCGGCAGCAGTTTGAGCAGGAATATTTCTCCTTCTGAGGGGTGGAAACTCCCGTTGATTCACTATCATCGATATCTGATTTACATACGTAAATTCTACATTCGTGGTCCGTACTTGGCCAGTTTTTATTTTGCTATCAGTTCTTTTCTTCTGTACTTTTTCCAGATGCTGCTGGTATGTACTTTAGACACTTTTAGTAGTTTTCTGGAGGAGCACCACAACATTTGTTCCAAGCAATGACATTGCGTTACTTGTCTGAAATTTTTATATTTTTCTCAATGACATTGCGTTACTTGTCTGAAATCCTTATATTTTTCACACTTCACTTTCACTGAGTATTTACATTTAATGCTCCTAACTTTTTCCATGTTCATGTCCTTTTCAAAGGTGAGCATAAATACAGGGATTTTGTAGGGCACATGAACAAACTTGTGTTTTTAAAAATCGATATACTCTCATATTCCACTTCTATCATTGTGAGATCCTACACTATTTCTTTAGAAGGGATGTTTGGTAGCCTCTTGACGGCGATGAGAGATATGCACCATCATAAAACGATACTAACAATATTTATAGAATTTTAATTAATTTTCACTAAAAATTTATAAAAATTGTTTATTCTTCTAATAGCGCAAATTAGAAGTACGCTAGCACGCATACGGGACAGCGCTGAGATCCTAAATCAGTTGTGACTTAAAAACCATAAACCATACTTGCCTGAAATTTTCCAAAAAACTTCCTTGAATCCTAACAAAAGTTCAGGTGACCGTTAATTTTAATTTTCTGGAAATTCGTTCGACTCCCGAAGCGTTTGAAACTTTCAATATCTAATTTACGTCATTAGAGGAATAAAAATCGTTATAAATTTTTAGTAACGATTAATTGAAATTTTATAAAGACCGTTATTTTCGATATATGATGGTGCATATTTTCTGATTTTTTTTTTATAAAATTTCTATTAATGTAACACTTATAGCGAGTTAAACACAAAAAATTCGTATTTTGCGATTGCAGAAAAAATTAAAATTTTCTTGATTATTTCTAAAACTAATAAAGTTATCACATTATGCACCCGCTAATAGATACATTTATTTAATACTTCGAATTTTTCTACTTTCCGAATTTTTCCTGTCCGTATATTTACTTATTCCTGAATGTTCACCCTCCTAATTTTAACTTTACCGAAGTTTGACCCATTTCGCTTCTTGGTTTTCCGAATAAAACCCGTTCAGAGTTTTGGATTTCTGATTTATTCCCCTTTACGACTTCTTGGTATTCCTAAGTTTTGCCATTATGTATTCCGAAAAATGAACGCGTCCCGCACGATCTTATATAGTCTTGTCCCGACTACCGGTTACTCGGTGGAGGTGGTGGTTACCTCAGTGGGATCTGACGATGGCTATGATTGGTGGCATTGACTCGCATGATTTGTTATTCTCCGCAGAGTGGGGTTCGCTTACCGTTTTGAGTGCTCACTGACCCTATGTCCGCGCGTTTTGGCATATTTTATTTTAATATTCTATCAAGTAACATTACACAAGAGCTCCATTAAAATAGTAGTGTCGGGGGTTGCCTCGAAATGGCCTTGCTACTAAACCAGTTCCTCGCAATGCAAACAGTCAGACTCGCCTGAACCGTTTGCAATTGGAAGGCCTAATAGACTCGACTGAGTACTCCCACACTGCGGTCCTTCTGAGACGAGCGTCGCAGCCGCTCTCGCCATTCTTTACTGAGGAACTGCGCGGGGTAGCCGTTCTAGGAACTGGTTGATTTTAATAACAGCTAACGAATAACATAAAATAGTGAATTGTGTATCAAGGGCGTAAAGACGACTATTTTGGCGAATGTGAATTCGCCAACCGTGCGAAGCGAGCGTGGCAGTCACATGAGGCTAAATAGAAGTACGCCCTTACGCCCTTGATACACGAGCGTCGCAGCCGCTCTCGACATGCTCCACTGAGGAACTGCGCGGGTTAGCAGTTCTAGGAACTGGTTGATTTTAATAACTGTTAATAAAGAAAAGAAAATAGTAAATTGTGTATCCATGGCGTAAAGGCGGCTATTTTGACGAATGTGAATTTGCCAACCGAGCGAAGCGAGCGTGGCGGTCACATGAGACTATATAGCAGTGCGCCCTTGATACACACTATACTTTTTGTCCGGACCTCCTTAAAAACAAGCATGTGAAGCAGATAAAGGATGCCGAGAATTTAAAGTTTTAAGTGAAAGGAATAATAGCGTACTTAACAAAAGGGAGACTGTGGGGTCCAGCGATTCAATTTTTTAAAGCATAAATATAATTTTGTCCATAATTCTCACTTACGGCGGACGTAAAGCTTTATGTGGTAAGCGTAAAGTTTCATGTAACAGGCGTAAAGTTTTTATGTAGTGAACATAAAGGTTCACGCTGGCCCGGCGGATTAAAGCGGCCACATTTACGCCTGCTTCACGCTCATGCAATAGCGCGTTTTGAAGGGGTTTTGGACAAAAAATCGTTCTTAATATTTTTATAATTTTAGATGATATAGCATAATTTAAAAAAAACTTTGAAATTATTATATCTAGAGAACGAGCACGAATTCCCAAAAGCATCTCATACTTTCGGATTTAGGAAAACATTCTGCACAATATCCATTAAAATATTTCGAGGTCCTCATAGGTCACACAACAGCTCATATATGGCTCGCGGACTATGACCTCTTATAAAATAATTTTAACTTTATAAAATTCAATTATTAAATTAATAATTTAAATAGCTGTCTATTTTCCCCTTCAATTTCAGCAACAGGAAAAATTAAGAATTTTTGGGAATTTAGACTAAAATTAGACACTAAAGAAATTGTTTTAACTAAATTATTACAATTCAATATAAGATCAAACTACTGTTGGTTGAGAGTTTTTTTCCTAATTCCACCATTATATTTTTGAATTCAGAAATTATCTCGGTTGTTCAATAATCATCTCAAAGTGACTGTGTGAAAAGCTTTCCAAACTTTTTGGGCAAATTGCCAAAATAATTTTTACAGAGTGGTTATATAACTGTTCCATTTTTGCCTCAAAGCTTATCTTTTTTAGTTGAAAATTAAACTATTTGGTTATAAATTCATGTTAGTAGGTTGATAATTCAGCTATTTGATAAAAACTTGTTTTTTTTTGTTAAAGGTTTAACTATTCTTTTGTAAATTCACCTATTTTGTTAGAGTCATATTTTTTCGTCGAAAATAGGACGCTAGAATATAGCTAAAATAGGCGCTAAAAAATAAAAATGTGTGATGAACGAAGCTTCGATAACATCGAATTTGAAAACCCTGATTAAATGGCCTCAAGGGACGTTTATGTCAGTGATTCACTTTGTACAGTATTAAATGGTTCTTTGATGGCCCCTTTACCTCTCGAGAGGTTGATAACTTGATTTGCTGGTCCACTTTGGAACTCCGCCACGACCTGCTCCTCTTGCTCACCCTCTGATTGTGAGTGTTTCGAGCTTCTTCTTGCAAGGCACTTTCAGAAATTCCTGTCTCTCTCTTTCTTTCATAATAGCAATTCGACGTTCAACTCAGATCCTTTGGAAATTCAGAAATTCTACTCCGTTCAAACCTCAAGACTCTGCAGAATTGTTCTCTTGACTTCGAACTTGGTGAACATACACCTCCAATCTATATTGTATCAACTGGTATGGAAATCGGATGAGCATGTACGAGTCACTGCAAACTTCGGGAAAACTGATTTTACTCCTATGTCAACGCTATCATTTTAGTAAGTAGAAATTCAGTCTCAGATATTAAAATATAACCGTACATTTTCCGTAAAATTCCTGCAGGGTTTTGAAAACTGCCGCACATATTTTATTTAATTAGGTTTAATGAATAATGTGTAGATGAAACGATGTTTGGCAGAAGTAAACAATATTTTTTTAAAAATTTTGGTCATTTTTCCCAATTAAGTTTTTCAGTATTCCCGGTCAACTAAAAATAATATATTCACATTTGTTGCAAAACGCAAGCATATATTTAAAATAATAGTGCTCATCCTAAACATCCTTCAACACAACAGAGACAAAATTTTATTTATCAAATTGTCGAATAAATTAATTTTTGAAAAAAAATTAATAATCTTTAACTAGAATAGATTAACTTTAAACCAACCGGATGAAGATTTAACTAAAAAACTTGAATTTTTAAACACAAGCTTGAATTTTCAAACAATAATATTAATTTTTAAACAATGTGATTAATTTTTTCCAATAACATACGCTTTTTCAACAAAGTAAATAATTGTAATTAAGTAATTGAATTTTCAATAAAAGGATACAAATCTTCAACCAAATATTTAAATTTTGAACTAGAAATTAAATTAAATTAAATTAAAATTGTCAAATAAAAATACCATTTTTCAACCAAAAAAATTGAATTTAAAAAAAAAAATCAAGTTCTAAATAAAACAAACTCTTTTTTAACTAAAGAAATAAATTTTTAATTAGTGCAATAAATCTCCAATCAAAATAATAATTTTTAACAAAAGAGTTTATTATTTTTACCAAGTAAATTAAATGTGCAACAAAGGAAGAACTCATTTTCTACCAAAAAAGTCGATTTTTTAATAACTAAAATGTTTTTTTTAAACATGATATATGAATTTTCAACGAAGTAAATGAATTTTCAATTCAATAAGTCAAAAAATTACAACCGAAGTGATAAATTTCAAACTAGAAAAGGTCATTTTTCAACAAAAAGTAGAACGGTTAAACTTTCAGTTGAGAAAATGAACTTTCAATCAAACTGATAAATTTTCAACTGAAATTATAAATCTGCAACAGGAATAGTTAAATTTTATACGTATCTAAAATATGAATTTTCAACCAATAAGATCAATATTTTACAAAAAAACGAATTTTTCGCAAATTACATAAATTAAAACAAAAATTACTTTAGTTTTCAAAAAAAAACTTTTAATTTTCAACCAAATAGTTGAATTTTCGTTAAAAAAAGATAAAAATTCAACAAAAAATGGAATAGTTGAATTTTCTGTTAAAAATTTAACTCTTACCCAAAAAAAAAGTTTGTAGAAAAAAACTTAAAATTTGGATAAAAAAACTTTTTTTAATCCAAAGAAAAAAACAATTTTCAATCAGATAGCTCATTTTTTAACTAAGGAAATAAATTTTTAATTAAAATGCTAAATCTTTAGTAAAAAAAATTATTTTTCAAAAATTTCGTTTTATTTTCAGTCAGATAAACTTCTGTCTAACCTAAAAGTTGAATTTTTAACTAAAATAAAGGATATTTAACTGAAATAAATAAAGTTTTAACCAAAAAGAAGAATTTTTGAACGAAGAGATTAACTTTCAAATAAAAAGAAATTTCCACAAAAAAAGTCGATATTTTACAAAAGTTCGACTTTTTTACAGAATACATGAAGTTTCAATAAAAGAAATTCATTTTTAATTTAAAAAGGCAATTTTATATATAAATTTTTAAATGTAGAACTAGAAAAGGTAAGTTTTCCACAGATAATAGTTAAATTTTCGACTGGATTAGTTACAAATATACAAATCAATTGTAGATACAATTCATCCAATTTTTTTTCCTTTCTTCAACCGTTTTAATTTTCAATCCATATTTCAGTTCAATTCAGCAATGTATTCGGTCTTATGTTTAATAATAAAATCAAAATAAAAACATCAGAAATAATATGTAAAGAACGCATTTATTTGTTAAAAAAAATCCTCAACGTTTAGACCAATACCGCGGGTCTTTTTCAAGAGTCGATACACAAAATCCATAATTTAATAAAAATAATATTTATAAGCGTAAAAGTTGTTTGAAAATTAAATATTGCAACATACCTGAGTCAAAAAGCGATGTGATATTTTATAATAAACAAATAACGTCATTTAAAAAAGTGTATTTAAAAAAATAAAATTTTCATTTAATTAAAGCCTCATAGATATTGCATAAGCTCTAATATTTTTTAAAGTTTCACATTATTTAAACGATGTTTACAGACGGATGATGCAAGACTGTCTACTTTGAAAAGTCGTAATTGTGGAGGAGAAAACTTTTAATAAACCTTATTATTGACCGAAGGCCGAATACATTGCTGAATTTAGCTGAAATATTTATTGAAAATTAAAACGGTCGAAGAAAGAAAAAACAGTTTTGGATCAGCTGTATCCACAATTGTTTTGTATATTTGTAATTACAAGGTCAGTAACGTATTGGTAATTTATAACCAATTAAATTATCAATTAAATTTCGACGTAGACTCATCCTTTTGAAAAAACGACGTACGTTTTTAATAAAATGTCGAAAAGAAGCCCTTATTCCAGCTCATATTCTTAATCACATGAATAACATTAAAATTCACAATTTGCACTATAAAGTCTCATTTAAATTTCAAAATACTAAACAAAACACTTGAAGAAAATTGATCAATTGCGAAATTATTAACGCAGTTGAAAATATTTACGAATAAGGTCAAATTTCTAATTATTTAAAATATCGTTTATTTAGAAATATTAATAAAGATCCTTTATTATTTTTCTTTGATTCCCAATATCAGGCGTTAGAAAAATAAAAATTTCACATTAGAAATTATTGAATTAAAAAGTTCCAATGGTTGCAAGATGAAAACTTCGTAACAATTGTAAAACTCTGTGAATTTCGAGTTAAAATTTTTTTTTAAATGTTACAAATGTAAAAATCCCTGATGAAATTGCTGAATCTTTGGCCTTGGGAATAAATTTGGTGTTCCTTACAATACCAACAAAAATCCTGTGACAATATAATTTCCAATATTGAAAACTCTATAACAAATTTAGAGAATAACGAGGATAAAGTAAACATTAAAAGCACAGTAAGTGAATTAATTTCAAATCGCAACAGAAATAATAAATTTAAAAATAATAATAAAATACAGAGATTATTGTAAATTTTCAAAAAAACCGCAAAGATCTATTCTTTGTAGAAGCCGATAAGGGCAATATTATAGTGGCAGCAAACTGGAATGATTATAATCTCACAATAGAAAACATATAAAAAAAATAATAATTTATACAAAAATGTAAAAACTACTTTAGTTCCATTAATCGAAAATAAATGGAATGACATTGGTTCCAGATGGGAAAATAAAAGATACATTAATGAATCTGTTGCATACAGATTGAAGACCCATAGTAATGTTGTGGCAAAGGCTTATGCACTATTAAAGGTACATAAACCAGGTAAAAAGTGGAGATTAATTGTTACCATAATAGGATCAACAACTTACAATTTAGCAAAATACTTATAAAATAATTTAAAACCTATTTCAGGAAAAGCTGATTCTTTTATAAAAAATAGTTGGGATCTTAAACAAAATATTGATAACATTGGAATACCTTCTACTCATTCATTAGTATCGTTAGATGTGGTTTCAATTTTTGATAATATACCTCTGGATTTAGCTTTAGATTGTTTAGAAGAAAAATTGAATTTATATAAACACTTAACAAATATACCAAAAAATGAAATTTTAATTTCTGTTTTAACTGTTTTTAATGATACAGTGTTTTCTTTTAATAACAAATTTTATAAACAGTTATCTGAATGTCCGATGGGATCTCCTTTATTTCCCATAGTATCAAACTTGGTTATGGAAGATGATAAAAAAAAAGAGTAGAAAATTTCATAGCGTATCTTTTATTTTGGAAAAAATGTTGCATCTTTTACTGTTTCTGAAAAAAATCAAAAAAACTTCATTTTTCAGACCAGCAAATTTACTAAATATTTTCACTTCAACTCGCTTCGATAGACAAAGTTCTTTATATTTTAAAATAAAAATTTAATAACCTGTCTTTCAAGCTGTTCTTAAGATAATGTGCATTTTAGAATTAATTGATTTTGATAAGAAATTTATAAATTTGTTTGTCAATCAGTATCAAAATAACGTTAGGCAATTTTCAAACGCTTCGTTTATTGAGAGAATTTTGAGCAAGCCCAAGCTTCCAGCAAGAGAAATGCTTGGGAGGATATAATTAAGTTTTCTACAAAGCTTTACCCTAATTGAATTATTCGTTAACAAAATAGGATCAAGGGTCGATAACTTCGGGGCCCGATTGCACCGAGCTATTTAGCCCGTTAGAATACAAATGTGTTTGTATACAATGTCCTTCAAATAGGTGTACATTAGAAACATAATGTAAAGAAAAAGCGAGGGCATCTTCACTTCATTTTTAAGATTAGCTAGGAAAGTATTACACATCTCTTAAAATTTAGAGAACATTGTATTTGGTTCCTAACTAAATAAATCTATAAATGAGGGGCCGGATCGTACAAGGGCGTATAGAATTTTCTCGTGCGAAGTCATAGTCCCCTGGATGTTTCAAAACAAATTAAAAATTTTTGAAGGATATATCTGGACGCGAAATTTTATTGTGCATGCTTATTCTTCTAGACAGAAAGTTGTAACTGTTTCAGTTTTCGAAATAAAACAAAAAACTCAGTGTTTCAGTTTCTGAAATTTTTAAATAAAAATTTCAGGGAATATGCTTTAAGATTTCCTTCAATTGACAATATGATAGGAATTCAAAACCGTTGTTTTTAAAAATTATCATTAGTTTTTTTCTGATTCTCAGCGCAAATCGAACACTTGTAACTTTCAGCGTTTCGTTTAGCAAGGAAATTTTGAGCAGGCAAACACTTCGCGCGACAAAAATTCGGAGAAAGGTATAATGAAGTTTTTTGGAAAGTTTCAGATCAAAATATTTAACAGTTTAGGATTAGTTATGATTTTAGTGAACGTCAGCGCTAGAGTTTTCGAGCTTACTTTGCACTCCACTGTGCCATGTTCTCTCGCTAGAGAGTTTTTGCTTATAATATGATCTTATGAATTTTTTGGTGAATTAAAAACGAAAATAAGTTAACAAAATAGTAGGATACTTTAATGTACACCTAATGTTTACACCGACATTCGGCTTAACTCGTAAGCGACCTTGAGCATGCATTTTGAAA